>JAQZCD010000101.1:0-72214 GCA_030864225.1 Capsicum baccatum var. pendulum | reverse complement strand
TAGTATCATGATATTAAAAATAGCTCTGGGTGCTAAGGGTAGAGGAGTAATAGCCCCTATTGCACCAGCTCCATCCAAGTCATCATCATCATCCACAAGATTAAATTGGACGGCCTGATGCTCTGGTCTCACCTAGCAGGGCAATTTCTATTGACATTCTTATTTGAAAGTGCAGCCACATTGTCTACACGCCATAGTTTGACCGGATTTAATAAATCACTCATCATCCAGATCATCATGATCTGGGTTTATTTCCCTTTTTTAGCATTATCCATATTCTGCCAAGGCAGCTATTCTAGCTTCTTCTTGTTGAGCGACTACCCACTCTGGGTCTTGTTGACCATTTATTCTACCAATAAGTGAAGGTTCTGGATGAATAGGTAATAAAGTTCACCTAATCTCCGTGTACTTGGCATACAGGACAATCAACCTACGAAAAACAAAAAACAACAAACAAAAAGTAAAATTTTGGGAAACATTGTACCAAAGGTTAATTAACAATCACACACTTAATTAACAATCGTATTCCCTGGCAACGGCGCCAAAATTTGATAAGCCCAACTTGCAACTCTCGTCAGAAAGTATAAGCGGTCGTCGTCAAATATAGAAACCCAACTAGGTTGGGTGTGAATCCCATAGGGAATATAATTTTCACTAAGTATTATGGTTGTTATTAGACTGTTGATCGAAGGTTCTAGAAATAACAGGACTTTTGATTTATCAATTGTATTGAAATATTTGTCACAAAAAGTAATCCAACTATAGGTTGTATAGAAAATAGTAATTCAATAAGAGAATTCAAACTAGAGTTATCGTTACCAAGATGCCTAAGCAACTAGGGTTTGAACTATTTGGAATACCAATAAACAATTTTAATTGCAAGAGTAATTAAATTCTATGGTTTACCCATTAGTTTCTCAACTTAAATGAGTAAGTTATCCTTAATTCTTTCAAACTTAAGGAACATATTATTTATTCAACTATATTCTTACATGGGTTGATCCGGTTAAGGAATTTACCCTCTATATAAATTTTAAAGCCCTTGGATTTATGTAAACCCCTTTCTTTTCCCAATAAACACTTTCCTATTCAAACATGTGTTGTTATTGGGCTCACTTTTCAAGTTTGCAACCTAGAAAAGTCATTAAATTGAAGGAAAGGTTTATGCAATATCAATTAATCATGGGAATCTACTAGATTCATAACCCCCCAATCAGCTATTAACATCAATGCTCCTATAACCCTAGTTTATGGGAGCTCAGCCACATATCTCCATCACAGAAAGGAGTAATCATTGTTTTATTCATATATTAATTTAGAATTTACTAACAAAAGTCATAATTATTGTTCTTCAATCTTCAATAGAGAAATTGATAATGGAATCTAGATCAACAATTGTAGAATGAATCTCATAGAAAAACTATGTACAATATGTTACTAGTATAGAAACACTAATAAAAGATAAAAGATACCTAATAAAAACTAAAACTAGGTATTTATATGTTCCCCAGGTAGAACAGATTTAAAATTGAATTTAAAAAGAACGTCTCCAAATTGACGGCCAAAGTGGTGGTCCGTCACAAGGCTGATGGTCCACTATATGAACCACGTTGCTAATCCTGGAGAACCAGGTTCTGCTTAGCACTGACGGTCAAAGTTATGGTCCATCGCAAGACTGACGGTCCACCATATGAGCCATCACTGGATTGTTTCAGGATGCCAGGTTCTGTTTAGTGCTGATGGCTAAAATAGTGGTCCATCGCAAGACTGATAGCCCACCACATGAGCCATCACTTACTCTTTTGAAATCATTCTTTCTGTTTGGGCCTGATGGTTAAGTTGGTGGTCCATCACAAGATTGGTGGTCCACCACATAGCCCATCGCTGAGTCTTCAAAAATCATAGATTCTATTTGGGGCCTGATGGTTAAGTTGGTGGTCCATCGCAAGACTGGTGCTCCACTATTTTGACCATCAGAAGTGTTTTTCTACAAATTTTCGGAGTCTTTTCTTTTAGCTGGCTCATAATTAAATGGAACCTTAGTTGCTTGAAAACATACTATTTTCCAAAGAAAAAGATGCAAAATGTTCTGTCAGAAGCTGGAATATCAGTGGCTTCTTTTATCTTTCAGCTGATTTCATGATACTGGATTATGAATGGACTTTCAAGTTCTTATTATTATAATCATACTATTCCTAGATATAGGAAGGACTATGGTTGATATGGATTTGGTACATCTAATTTTCAGACTTAATGATGAGGAAAAAATGATATTCAATGTATGCCAGTCTATGTGACAGCCAAATGAGTTAAGGTTAGTGTCTGCAGAAGATACCCTTGTTGATTATATTAAAGAACTCTTTCATGTTGATGAGGTGACTACCCATTATATGGGTAGAATGACTATTCATATATAAAAAAGGCTTGATGTTGAAGCCTTAGCAGTAGTGATTTTGAACTTCGACAGCAATGGTA
This sequence comes from Capsicum baccatum var. pendulum, assembly GCA_030864225.1. Lineage (NCBI taxonomy): Eukaryota > Viridiplantae > Streptophyta > Magnoliopsida > Solanales > Solanaceae > Capsicum > Capsicum baccatum. The sequence goes on along the minus strand of JAQZCD010000101.1, from coordinate 69,739 downwards.
TTAATGACTATGATGAGATAGTATGTGCATTTTATGGGAGTGTTTCTTATAGTTTTTCACCGAGAAACTTGATTTTGACCTGGAAAAAAAAACCACTCCACATGCTCGCTCATCTATTGAGGATCTACCAATCTTAGAGTTGAAAGCCCTCTCTTCTTGTTTGCGATATACATTATTGGGGGCTAACAACACTTTATCGATAATCATTGTAGCTAAGTTAATACTGATAGAAGTGAAAGCTTAATTATATTTGCTACAGAGATTCAAGAGGGCAATTGGATTATCCATTGCAAATATTATGGTAAATTACACCAGGTCTTTGTACTCATAAGATCTAACTTGAATCATATTGTGTTCTAAGTATACAATATCAGCATTGGCTAAGTCCGCCTATACGAGAGATAGTGATAAAAGAAATAATCAAGTGATTAGATGATGTGTGATATAGCTAATTACTGACAGCAAGTGGGTAGCACGATTCAATACATTTTGAAGATGGGCAGAATTACAGTTGTGCCTAATGAGAAGAATGAGATAGTGATAATGAGACCAGTTATAGGATGGAGAGTGTGCATGTATTATAGGAAACTGAATACCTAGACTCAAAAGACCATTTCCCTTTATCATTTATGGACCAGATTTTTAATTGGTTTGCAGGCAGAGGGTGGTATTAATTTTTGGATAGTTGTTCGAGTTACAACCAAATCACTATTGCACTCGAAGATTAAGAGAAGACAACCTTCACTTGTCCTTAAGGGACTTTGCATTCATGTGTATGCCATTTTGATTGTGTAATGCTCCAACTGCATTACAGAGATGTATGATGTCAATCTTCTTTGACATGGTAGAAGACACCACCTCATTATTCATGGACAATTTTTTGGTAGTTGGTGATTCTTACGATGATTTCTTGGTTCACTGGGAAAATGCTCTCCATAGATGTGAGGAATGCAACTTGGTACTTAATTGGGAAAAGTGTCATTTCATGGTCAAAGAAGGCATTTGTTCTTGGGAACAGATTTCAAAAAGTGTTATAGAGGTAGATAGTGCTAAAACTGAAGTGATCGAGAAATTACCTCCACCAATTTCTTTAAAGGGCATACAAATTTTTTTAGGACATGTAGGTTTTTACAGCTGAATCATCAAGAATTTCTTGAAGATTGCCAACCTTGTTTTCAAGCTTCTTAAGAAAGAGGTGAAATATGACTTTGATGAAGCATTTCTTGAAAGCTTTTTGAATGCCTAAAAGAGAAGTTAATGATGACTCATATCATCATGTCTGTTGATTCGTCCTTGCAATTTGAGGATCATGTATGATGCAAGCAGAGTCCACTTAGGTGATGTCCTAGTCCAAAGAAGAGAAAAGATCTTTCATCCCATCTACTATGCCATTAAGAAATTAAACCCTGCTCAAAAGAACTACATAGTTACTGATCAGGGTTGTTAGCAGTGGTTTTATGCTTTTGAGAAATTTTGATCTTTATCCAATTAGGATGAATTTAATAGTACACACTGATCATGGAACATTGAGGCACTTTATGTTGAAGAAAGATGTGAATCCTAGATTAATCAAGTGGGTTTTTCTACTGCAAGAGTTTAATTTTGAGGTCAAGGATAGAAAAGGCACTGAAAAATAAGTTGCAGATCACTTGTCTAGACTTAAGGAGGAAGCAATGCAGAAAGTTAAAGATGGGCTCAAAATTGATTATAGTTTTCTAGACGAGCAGGTATTAGTTTCTTATCAAGATATAATTCCATGGTTTACTGCCTATGCTAATTATTTAGCAAGTGATCTTGTCCCAGAAGATCTGGCCATCTATCAAAGAGAGAGATTTATGTATGAGGTAAGGAAGTTTTTCTAGGATGAACGTTACTTTTTCCGAATCTATGTGGATGGGGTTATTCATAGGTGCATCCCTAAAGTAGAGATGATGAGCAACCTTGAGGTTTGTTATTCTTTACCAGTTAGGGGTCACCGTGGAGTAACCCGCAAGCCCACAAGATTTTACAATTTTGATACCAGTGCCTTATAATATACAAGGACACTCATGACTTTCCTTTATCCCTGTGACCAATGTCGTCAATATCTCTAGGCGCCATGAACTTCTTATGACCCCTATTTTTATAATTGGAATTATTTGATTTATGCGTTTTGGACTTCATGGGACAATTTGTGTGATGCTTTGGTATAAAATACATTTCTTATGGCAGTGGACTATGTGTACAAGTGAGTGGAAGCGGTTGCGCTCCCCAATAATGAAGGAAGAAGTTTCACTACCTTTTGAAGGAGTATATCTTTTCTTGATTTTGCACACCACGTTCAATCATTAGTGATGGTGGGTCGCATTTCTGTAATACCCAGTTTAAGAGTCTACTTAAGAAGTACGGAGTGAAGCATAAGGTGGAAACACCTTACCATCCGAAGACTAGTAGACCGGTTGAGGTGTCCAACAGACAAATAAAGTCCATTTTGGCGAAGACTATGAATGCCAATAGGACTGATTGTTCGAGAAAGTCAGATTATGTATTATGGGTTTTCAGAACAGCTTTCAAGACTCTCATAGGTGATTCTCCATATAAGTTGGTGTATGGAAGGGCATGTCACTTATATGTTGAACTTGAGCACAAAGCACAGCGGCTATTAAAGAAGTTGAATTTTGAGTGGCAGGATGCAACAAAGGCAAGAATGAGTAAGATAAATGAGTTTGATGAATTCTGACTCTGAGATTATAAGAGTTCTGCATTTTACAAGGAGAAGATGAGGTTGCATCATGATCGCAAAATAGAGAAAAGAGTATTTTAGCGAGGTAAATATGTATTTCTATATAATTCAAGACTTTGCTTGTTTTCAGGAAAGTTGAAGTCTAGGTGGTATGGGGCCATTTTACTGTGGTGAGAGTGTTTCCACCTGGTTCTTTAGAACTGAAGCATAATATTGAATCCCCGTTCAAAGTCAATGGAAAAGGATAAAGCACTACATGGGTAACACTAAAGAGGTTAAAGTGGTTCTTGAAGTGGATCTTGGTGAAGTCTAAGAAACCAAGGCAATTGCATCATGCCACAATATTAAATTAAGAGCTATAAGAGAGGCAACCCATGGGGCTGGTTGATGAAGTCTGAGTATCCAAATTATTCACGTTGTGTCATAATGTTAAATCAAGCACTTCGTGGGAGGCAACCCATGTTTTTTACTTATAAAATTTTAGGGTTACATGTGTTTTTAGTATGAAGGAAGGGACATTGCAGGAGTCAATCAAGAAAATTATAGAAATCAAGTCACACATGGATCTTTACTAGTCGTTAATTGACATCACGACCTCATAAACAAGAGTCATATAGAACTTGAACTCAGACCACTTAGGTATTTGGTCACTAAAGTCATTATGACTACCAAAAATACTCGTAGCCTCTGGTTACAACTCACCACCTTGAGTCGTAATGATTAGAGGACAAAGACCTAGGTAAGGTTCCAGTCTTTTACAGGGGGAGTTCAAAATTCATAATAAATGGTTGTAAGTCATAATAATGACATGTAACCAAGCCTACCAGTGCATGCATCATGGGATGACCGGACCCCAAATCGCTAATTAAAAATAAAGCACCCGAATCACAAATTTATGAACTCCCTCCATCACTCTTAACTAGAAAAGCTCAAAAACACTCCACTTTCATTTCTAAAATACAATACTTAAGCAAGACTAATCCTCCTAGATTTTGAAAGTCTCAAGAGTAGGGAACAAGTTGACTGAAGATAAGAAATCAAATTCTCTCCCAAAATACGTAAGTCTTTGTGCTTGAAATCTCAATTTCTTAACATCATTCCTAAAAATGGTGGAAGTTTATTTGATTTTCTTGAGTTAAAAATATGTCCAAATCAGTAATTTAACCTTATTCTTGGGAATTATACATCAAAGGATATTATTGGAAGTGAAAATAGGCTTTGTGTTAAAAATTTGTGTTTTGGAATAATTATGTAGAGTATTAGTTTGTCATTGAATGAAAATTGGAGTGATGGGATTGAATATCGGAACCAACTCAGGCTAAACCCTTATGTTACAATGGATTCGGGACTTCAAACGATTCATAAAGACAAATAATGAGTAGTTACAAGGCTCGTGACCACAAATAACATGGAGGATTAGAAGCGTGTGGGTTCTAGTAACCTTGTGACTCAGCTATGCTAGTCATAATCAATCCGTACGACTTGTACTCAGGAGTCGTAATGACTATGGAAATTGATGCAATGTAAGAAATATTTCTGGTCAAATTACAAATGTTGGTGACGAGTCATAGACTAACCTTACGACTCGTTAGGAGGACTCGTAACCTGACCGGTAACTATTAACATGGCCTTTGTCTACCTTATGAATCGATCAAATCAGTCATGCCCCAATTGTTACAACTCATACCCCTAAGTCGTAATGAGTCCAGAAAAAGGTTAATGACACCAAATATTTTCTCTTTCTTTCCTCTTATAAAATTCAATAATTGGTCTTATGAAAATAGGTTGAAATGGCTCCAAAAGGTTATTCATCATAAAAGCAACCACTGAAGAAGAACACTAAGAAAAAACTTACCCAAAATTTTGATTAAAAGTTGAGAAATAAGGACACCAATGAATCAAGTGGTGACCTCATAGAATACCTACTAAAGGGAAAGGTAGACCCAAGGGAGAAATAACCTCGGGAAAAGAAAATAGTCACAGAGGATGACACGCCTCCCAAAATAGCCAAGCAAAAGGAATTCACGCACCTCACTACCTCATTCACTGTCCCAGTCTGATGAGGGTAGTAATAATGAAAATAAGGAGGTTGAATCTAGCTCGAAAGTAGAAGGTGAGGTTGAGGAAAAAAATGGAAACAATGAGGAGGTTGACTCTAGTTCTAGAGAAGACATTGATGAGAATAAGTGGGAGGTGTACGCCTCCCCTATTGACATCCAACCACCACAACCTCAAATCCTATTATCCATTAAACCTTATCGCATGCCTATAGTTGTACAGTGGGGGTACCGTAGGATGCAGGATACCTATAATGAGGGGATAGAAGTGAATTCGACCATAGAAAATATGAGGATGGGGATATATCAGTAGAGAGATTAACTACTGTGGGCATGCATGAGATGCCTGATTTCAAAACCTGATTCTAATACTATTGGTTTCAATGGATGACCATAGCTCCGGTAAAATTCAATCCTACACTAGTGTGGGATTTCTATGTGACCTACAAGAGAGAGCTGAAGAGGCAATATTTTAAGATTCTTGCATGGACATGATTTCCAACTACTGGTGAGCACGACTGAAATTGAGTATTTCATTGATGAAATATGTAAAATAACAAGGAAATAACTAGGTATTGCAGACTGGATGATACACTTCTGGTGGATAGCAAGTCTAATTATTATAAATAGAGGGGAAGCAAGTTGGGTGATTGGTTGTCCAGGAGTGAGCCCTCAGCAGATTTCCAAGAACTCCCTGATATTTGAGGCAAAGGCGTGGTGGACTATAGCCTGCATAGATTATGTACCAAAACTAGGGAAAATATTTTGAGTCCAGTTCGCGCCACATTGATAGCTGGATCATGGTGGGGTATGAGTTCAACTTTGAATAATTCTTCGCCAGAGAGATATAAGATCGAGTTGTGGGTACTGATGTGATGTTCGAATTGCCATGCTTGTTGACTTAGCTATGCTTAGAAGTAGGGGTGAAGGTACTTCTTGATGTGAATCAACTTATTAAATCAAAGAACACCACATACTTGGGGCTAATTCGAGATGCTGCAAATCCCATCACTAAAAAGGCAAAACAAGGAGGAACGATGCTGTTAGAGATACTGCAGACTAGAGATACCCTGGGTACCACTATTGTCGGATCTACTGCAATAATGAAACTTAGGCTGAGAGTGGGCCATCTAAGACTTAATATTCTGATGTGGCAGGTACACCCAGTACTTCGACCCCTCCACCCACTGAGGCACCACGTCATCCCATATCTAGATTATTTCCGACAGTATACGTGGTCATTACACGGGATATGTAGAATGAGGGTGATGAAAAGATTGAGCACCTTGGAGAAAAAGGTACGGTTGATCAAATTGTGAGTAAAATCCTTGGATAGTAATAGACTAGATAAGAAAAACACAAGGGTATAGAGGAGGTTGGATGCTTTCGATCTGAGGCTCACTCTCCATCTTGGAGGTGTTAAAGCTCCTGATTTAGCAAGAATTAAGGCTAAAATGGTCGAATTTTGAAGGATAGTGAATAAGTTGCACAAGAGGACAGTTTTGTCCATGCCATTTATGGAGGTCATCTAGTCATAAAAAGAGGTCGAAAATATTTAGGGTATCAAAATAGAAGAAGAAGGTAGAAAGAGAAAGAAGGACAAAAAATAAAATGATGAAGCACTAAAGTAGAAAATGTTGAAGTAGCAAAAATAGCAAGTGTACAAAGTGAGAAGGTCTGGAAGTTGAAGGTCTAGGAGCTGGCTGATGGTACCGGGTAGTTCGAGACCGGCCACAGATATTGAGAAAGGCAGTGATACAGTCCTGATTTAGATATACCATTGAGTGTATTGGCCACAACCAATTCCACTACTGTGAAGACAGTACCAACAGCTGATGGGACTAATGTTGAGGATAGTGAGGCCCAATCTAAGGGTCACCATAATGATCCTATCTGAGTAGGCACCTAGGGAGACCAGGTATGTCCTCAATCATAGTTTTACATTATTAGATACGCTGGTGACAATGCATAAGTTTTACTTGAGAGTAGGGGTGTACCTGGTGCAACCCGAACTCGGGCCTAGTCATGTTAGGCATCTCAAGTCCAACCCAAAATGGAGACCACACCCTATACACAATCTAACCAACTAATATACAACACGTGTATTATAAATTCCGAACATATAACAAGATAAAGCATTTAGAATTCAATGAATTTGGGATAAGTCTAAAATTGAGACCAACCCAACTAAGTCATACCCTCCAAACCAAACAAAACAAAGCATAATACGCCCAAGTCCACAATTGTCCATACAATGCCTCTAAACCATATCAAAGAATATCTAGTTGAGACATGGCCCAGTCTATAGCCAAAAACCAATGTCAAAGGAATAGTAAAGGAATAAGATAAACTATTACATGAAATAGTCCTTCTAAAGAATGAAAGCTCACCACTTCAGTCTGACTCAAGTTGTCCTTGAATCACCAAGTCACTAATCATAAGGTGTGATAGTATAGCCGATCCCTAAATCGCGTAGGATATAGTGCCCAAAAATGGGTTAGTGGGTGAACACTAGCATGTACTCAGGAGTACGGATAAAATAATGTCATTATTCAAAATCAATGTAAATAACAAGATACAATCACACACATACATATATATATCATGCTGGGAAAAGGAAAATGGTTTAGAATGCATTTAAAAACCTTAACCTGGGTTATATAGATTTACCATCATAATCCACCCATGGGCTATATGGGTTTAGTGTTTCCCCCTAAAAGGGCCCCTGAGCATGTAGCCACATGAATCAGAGATATCATAGGGACCGGGGACTCCGTGTACCCTTCGCCCACCATAATACATATATACAAATATAAACTTGGGGGATTCGTATGTACCCCACAAGTATATGGTCACCATGACCAACCCTTATGTCCGCTAACATGAGTTTCCAGTGTCTTTCCATCGGACTCATACCTTCACAGGTAGTTATCACAACTCACCATTACTTCCCAATTAAAAGCTTTAGAATATAATCAAACCACTAATTCTAGAATTTAATTACCAAGGCATTATGAAGTGGTATCGCCAAACTGACTATAGCTTGCAAGTAATGTCATTAGCCAACACTTAGGGGATTCCCATGTAGCCCGCCGACTCCATTAAAAAAATCACATAGGGGATTCCCATGTACCCCATAAGGTTTTCAAAACAAAATCCATGGCCACCAAGGCCTTTCCAAACCATTTAAAACCAACCAAACCAATTTAAGTTCCAGTACCATACTATGCAATGTAAAGATATCAATAAAATTCAATCTATGTGACAAAATCATTCTCATTGGCATTTTATCAAACATGTTAAGGGAATAAGATTTCCAAAACCAAAAACCATGTATCAATTGACCTTTCCCATGCAACCACTTTGTAAAACAACAATTATAACATAAAAACCATAAAAAGAACATGGAAAAAACATTGTACAACCTAGAACAACCAAAACCCCTAACATATTTTGTGAAACCCAAATAATACCATAATAATATCATGAAAACAATCTAATAAAACATGCTTTTGGTAGAACTAACAATAAGGGAGGAGTAACATGCCTGAGTTACGAAGATTCACAAAGGGATTTTGATCCTTATACATCTAGATTACCACCTTAAATAAATCCAAGCCCAATCTTCTAGAGAGATTGTTAGAGAGTGTTTTCAATCTTTTAAAGTGTGAAAAGGATGACCAATTAGGGTTATAAGTCATGGGATCTTAAGGGATTGGGGTGGGAATTGTCCAAAATGCCCTCAACTTAAAAGCTGTAGAAGACATGCAGGAGGGTACAGTTGGACCCCTCCACTCATACCCACATCATACGAGTGGTATCTTGCACCCGTACCTTGATCACAAAGTTGGACACCATATTCTGTCCAACATATGACTCCTTCACCTAACTTGTACCATCACCATATGACTAGTACCCTTCAAGTCATACCTTAAGTAGAAATATCTAGGCTAGACACTAGACACCATATATTTTTGACCCAATCTCTCGTATCATGTACATACGACTCGTATGATGTCTTCTTTTACCAAGAACAGAGCTTGGAAAATATCATATTGGACAATATACGACTAGGGTCCTAGACCCGTACCCACACCATACGAGTCAGGGTGTAAGCCATATGATGATCAGAAGGTTCAAAACTGAGGAAATTTTCAAGGGTCCAAACCCAGGATGTTTCTATTCTCTCCCACTTAGATCATTCATCCTCAAATGATGGGCCAAGGAAGTACAGGCATGATTAAACCCGCAAACATCTCTACTTTTACCTTTAACTAAGTTAGAAAGCAAAGATGCCAAGGAAATTTTCAATCTACCATTAACAAGGAAATAAAAAAGACGTTAAGAATACATACACACCTTAAGAAGGATTATCTGAAACGGAGAGTAAGAATGAGTAGTCAGACTATATGTCCCCTTAATCTCCCTATAGAGCTCCTTCTAAAGCAACCAATACATGTAATATCCCTTAAATAGGACCACACTCTTCACCATGTTTTCATCATAAAGACAACACTCCTCTATCTCAGCCTCCTAACTTACCCTACAAATACATAACTAGTGTGCCTAGTTTAATCGTACGTCCATCCCATGCTAAAGACTAATCGAAAATAAAAGGTACTAGTGAAAGCCATGGGCCCCTACACTTTACATCAGTCCAATAATACTACCCTGTCTATCACTACAATCAAGAAACCTCAGGTTTTAATCAAGGATCTATAACCGCATAACATAATGGACGGGTATCTATCAACCCCCAACTTTTAAGCCTCCCTCTATACCCCCGTTTTATGGATCTCTCATCTAAGAGCTAGATTTTTAATTACCATCACAATGAGTTTCATAGCACCTCCCTTCCTTAACTATTTTATAGGACAAAGTTCTTTTTATTCTTCCATCTACTCTTACAACCTTAGCTCAAGTAGTCACCTCAAAATTTCACAACTAAGAACATTTACTCCCTCATCTAAAACATTACTGTGCTTCCACCGCCACTACCACCCTAACATAGGAAGGGTCATTATGGAACTAAAGAATAACATTAAAAATGAGAGGGGGTTTTACTTCCCAATTACAACTCCTATTTATCGTACTACTCAAGGAAAGACCTAAAAAATGAGACATGATATAATATGCAGGAGGTACTTTAAAGCAACCACCTAGGTTATAAATGAAGGATAATTCCCACAGACACACCATATAATAAGTCCTCAAGACTAGGCATCAGAAGAAACACGACTCCATATATCATGGGTAATATAACATAAAGCTGAGATTCATAATCGGGGGACAAAGTGAGGAATTCCTCTTGAAAGTACTATTTCTTAGATCTAGGCATAACGTGAGACATAAATGTATAGGTCACAAGTGTAATGATATAGAGCTTGAACACTTAGAAGTTTGAATTTCGGAGAACCATTATTACCTTTGGTTCAGGGGCTAAAGTATGGACATACGAGGTATGCAAAGTTTAACCTTAGGCATAAGCAGTATTAGAATGCGTGCAACACTAGTAGAGTTCCCTTTTAAATGAAATAGGAGGAAATTTCTAGAATAGGAGTAAATTCACACTGAAAATCCCCTTGAAGTCCACCATTATGAGAAAATTTTAGATTAGCCCTTGATGTCCTTCTTACTACACCTATAAGAATAACACTCTGCCCTAAAGGGTATCACTATGGACATGAACAAGGGATACTCAGCTCTCTTATGCTTATAACCTCGTCTATTCGAATGCAACCTAGAGTTTAGCATAGTCATAAAAACTTCATGCTCTAACCCATTCAATGACTTAGCCCCCAATCTATCAACTTAACCTAGACTTCTGGCTTATATGTCACAACTTCCCCACTCCTGTATCCCTTGAGTCATCAACCTCGTATCTTTCTCACACCCTACCAGTAATACCAATCTACCCCAAAACTCTCGCCTTACCACCATCAAGCTAACATACTTTTTTCCCCAAATCAACATCTGGGGTTCAGACTTAGTGTCTATCAACCATCATGCACCACTAAAAAAGTTCTCCATGTAAAAGATACATATATGATCCACCCCACAGAGAGGTCACCCTAAATTCCTTATTCACCCTCCAATAACCTACACATACCCAAAGAAAACCATTCCCTTATGCACAAAAGAACAAAATCACCCCATGGAGAAATACTGAGGTAGACAAACCCTTATCAAAAAATACTTTGATTGATCCTTAAGATCCTTCAACTCGACTTGAGTCATTCTATAAAGAGGGAATAGAAATAGGACGAGTGTCCAAAACAAGATCAATCCAAACTCAATTTCCCTATCGGGACACTAGGAAGGTTATCGGGGAAGATCTCAAGGATTTCATTCACCACCAAGATAGAATGCAATGAGGGACCCTTAGAGTTAGAATCTCTGACCCAAAATAGATGATAGAGACAACCTTTGTAGATTAATATTTGAGCTCTAAGATACGATATAAACCTTTCCTTAGGACCTAGGGAGCACTTTCTCTCTTAATAATTAGCTCATTAGGGAATTTAAATATGACCTTATGAGTCCGACAGTCTAGAGATGCATAGCACGACTACAACTAACCCATCCCAAATATGACATCAAAATTAACTATGTCCAATTCAAACAAATCTGCCAAAGATAACCAACCACCCATAGATACCACATAGCCCCTATAGACTTTTCTAGCCACCATAGTGTAACCCTACAAAGTAGAAACAAAAAAAGGTTTTGAAATAAAAATAGGACCAAAACCAAAATATATAGCTACAAATGGGGTCATGTAATAGAGAGTGGACCCTAGATCAAGTAAACAATACACATCATGGTAAAAAACATTCAACATACCTATAATGACATTAGAAGATGCCTTGAACTCTTGAGGCATGGTGAGAGAATTGTGATAGTCCTAACTATTGCCAGAGTTAGAAGCAACTCCACTGGTGTTGGAGCTAGAGTGGCAACTGATATACTATTTGCCCCACTGGCAATCCTTGTGGGACACTCCGGCTGCATGTGACCTAGCTGACCATAAATAAAACACAAATTCCTCCCATTATAGAAATAATCATGGTGCAACTGATAAAAACCCAGCAGAGAGGATAGGGTAAGGCTGATAGTGCTCAAATAGCCCAAAAGCGATATTCACTAGAAGACTTAATATAAGGGGCGCTTACAACCACATAGGAACTCCCTAAATTCCCTTGCTTAGACCATTGTCCACCATCTATACCACTATTTCTATGACCTTTTCCCCAGTCTGAATACTAGGACTTCTTGTTCTACCTATTTTCTCACCTTTGCGTTACTCTTTCTTATGCCAACAAGATCGTACTATCATGACAGAGATGCCACTATTTGGGTAAATAGATGAATAAAATATTGAAACTCAGCATTAGTTATATCTCCTTAAGGTAACTGAATATGAATATCACCTTTTAGAGTAAGGTCAATGGAGATTGGTGAAACTCTACGGGGGAATTAGAAATTGTGACCCTTGACTGGGTTTTACAATATGAGTTGGATGAGATCCCTCCATTTGATCCTCTAGTGGGACAAGTGAATTTCCATGAGCCTCAGATCATTGGAAGGGCATGATCTGAAAGGTGAACAAAATAAGATTTAGGGGAGAGTTCTAGAACTTAGATTCTATAGCCCCAAAAATAGAAAAACCAAGAAACTAAAAATTTCCTAAATATCTCATAGCCTCTCTGTTATAAGTGTGGTGCACCACACACCAATAAAAAAGACTCTACTTGACACGACTTTGTGAACACCCTATGATATTGGAACGTAGGCTTTGATACCAATCTGACACGACCTAAACCAGGGCCTATTTGAGTTGGGCAACTCAAGTCAAACCCATACTAGATACCACCCCCTATAACCAATCCAAACAATAAATATAAAACCCGTGTCGAATAAATTCCAAACATATGACAAGATCAAGTATTTAGAATTCAACAACTTTGCAAAAAGTCTAAAACTAAGACCAACCAACCAAGTCATACTATCCAAACCAAACCAAATAAACCATAATATGCCTTAGTCCATAGTTTTCTATACAAAGCCTCTAAACCATATCAAAGAATATCTAGTCAGTAAATGCCCCGACCATAGCCAAAAATCAATATCAAAGGAATAGTAAAGGAATTAGCTAAACTATAACATGAAATGGGCCTTCAAAAGAATGGAATCCCATCAATTTAGTCTAACTTAATATGTCTCTGAATAACCAAGTCATATAGAAGGAGGTATGATAGTATGGCCGATTTTTGTATCGCATGAGGATATAGCACCCAAAGATGAGTTAGCGAGTGAACGATGGAATGTACTCAAAAGTAAGGATAAAATTATGCCATTATTAAAAATCAAATTAAATAACCATATGCAATCACACACATATATATATATCATGCTCGAAAAGAAAATTGGGTTTCGCATGCATTTAAAACCTTAACCTGGGTTGTGTAGCTTTACCGTCATAATCTACCCATGGGATATATGGGTTCAGTGTTACCCCCTGTAAAGGCCCTAGTGCATGTAGCCACATGAATGAGAGATATCTTAGGGGTCTGGGATTCCCGTGTGCACTTCACCCTCTATGATACACATATACCAATATAAGCTTGGGGGATTCTCATGTACCCCACAAGTATATGGTCACCATGACCAACCCTCATTTTGGCAAACATGAGTTTCCTATGTCCGTCTATCAGACTCACACCTTCATGGTTAGCTATCACAACCCACCATTATTGCCCAATTAAAATCTTTAGCACATAATCAAACCACCAATTCTAGAATTTAATTACCAAGTCATTATGAAGTGGTATCTTTATATTGACTATAGCTTACAAGTAATGTCATTAGCCAACACTTAGGGGATTCCCATGTAGCCCACTAACTCCATTATAAAAATCACTTGGGGGATTCCTGTGTACTCCATAAGGTTTTCAAAACTAAAGCCATGACCACCAAGGCCATTCTAAACTATTTAAAATCAACCAAACCAATTTGAGTTCCCTTACTATATTATGCAAAGCAAAGATTTCAATAAAAGTCAAACTATGTGACAAAATCATTCTCATTGGCATTTTATCAAAATATTGAGGGCATAAGATTTCTAAAACGAAAAACCATGTATCAATTGACCATTCCCATGTAACCACATGTTCAAACTATAATTATAACATGAAACCATAGGAAGAACATGGGAAAATATTGTCCAATTGAGAACAACCAAAACCCCCAACATATATTTTGAAACCCAAATAATACCATAATAATATCATGAAAACCATCTATTAAAATATGCTTTTAGTTGAAATTACAATGAGGAAAGAGTAACATGCCTTAGTTATCAAGATTCATGGAGAGATTTTGATCCTTAAAAAACTAGATTACCACCTTGAATAAATCCTAGACCAATCTTCTTGAGAGGTTATTAGAGAGTGTTTTAATTCTTTTAAAATATGCTAAGGGGGACTAATTAGGGTTATAAGTTGTGGGGTCTTAAGGAATTAGGGTGGAAATTATTAAAAGTGCCCTCGGCATAAAAGTTGTAGAAAACTCGTAGGAGGGTACGGTTGGACCCCTCTACTCGTACCCACATCATGCGAGCGGTACCTTTCACTCATACCTTGATAAGAAAGTTGGACACCATATTCTATCAAATATATGACTTTATCACCTAACTCATACTATTACCATGTGACTAGTGCCTTTCTATTCATACCCTAAGAAGAAACATCTAAGCTAGACATTAGAGAACATGCGGTTTGGACCCTATCTCTCATATCATGTACATACGACTTATATGATATCTTATCATACCAAGAACAGAATGTGGAAAATATCACACCGACAAATATATTACTAGGGTCCTAAACCCGTACCCACAGTATATGAGTCATGATGTAAGTCGTATGATGACCAGAAGGTTCAAAATCGAGGAAATTTTCAAGGGTCCAAACCCAAGGTGTTTCAGTACCACAGGCGCCATGGGTTATAGTTGTCGTATTTAAAAATGTGTAGTCCATAATATGAATGGTTAAATGGATTAAGTATATGTGTCTAATTGTGTGATGCTTAAGTGGGTAGAATGAGGGGCATAGTCAAGCGATGATTTTGTGCTAACTAATTCTGGTCAAAAAAATTTGAAAACGTTATACCCCTCCTGAAAATTTTTGGTTGTGACAAACTTTGTGATTTGTATTCATGTGTGAATGCTGAGAATCCCATAATGGAATTAGAATTAGGAATGAAATAAATATGGCATGTAGGTGCATGAATTAGATAGGTCATTACTGATAATGTGACCTTGTACAAAGTAAGTATGAGGTGTTACTTAGTTCCCAGTGTGTACGTAGTCTAAAACATGCCCGATTGTTTTTTACTAGAACGTAGGATGGTGTGGGTAGGATATGATCATAGGCAATTTTTTTATTAGTCCACTCGAGCCTAAAATGTCAAACCAAATGAGATAGGAATCCCTTAATCCCGATTTTGAGCCTAATTGGTTGACTTTTATTGCTTACACTTATTTCACCTTCTCACTTGACTACAACTTTTTTTTACCTTGATCATTATTGTACACTATGCACCTTAACTCAGGCAAATAGCCTAAGTTGAGGATGGCTATCATAGGAATGCATAGTGAAATATGAGTACAAAGAAAAAGGTATACATAGAAAAATAATTCAAGGAAAGTGCAGTAGAAATATAAGAAAAAGAATAATAAAAGAAAAAAAGAAAAAGAAAAAGAATAAAATGCATGAAAAGAAAGAGAACAACACCTAGCCTAAAAATAGACATGAAAAAAATAAAAGGGAGAGATAATGGCAGATTAAACTAAAAGATAGTAGAAAAGTAGACCTCTACGAAAGGGTAGTGCCAAAGAGGTTGAGTCATTTAACAGTCCTCAAATATACCATAACCAGCCTTAGTCCTGTGGTATAATCTAAATAAAATCCTATAGTGATCTTAGCTTGACTGTATGAAAATTTAGGTATAAAGCATAAGGGCAAACCTATGGCATTCTGTTTACACTGATTGAAACTTCTTTGTGAGTGTGAGCATCTTTAGACTATCCCTGAAATAATAATCTGAATTAAAATGAGTTATAGGGAATTCTTTCACTATGAGGTTACATAGGTTGCAATGTCAGGTTACATATCTATTCGAGTAGTGTATGTTGCTTAGGCCAAGTTGTTCGTCTCTAATGTAATTCAATTATTAGATTACTATGGGTTACCCTGTAGTACAGGATCATTATGTACAATAGCATTTGAAATAATCAAACAGGAAAGGGGTAAAGTGTTCTTGACTTTGTTGATAAATCGACTGCCAAATGTATCACAAACTCTTCAAAGATAAGCATCATGTGTTTGTAGGTTTAATCATTATTTTACCTGAGGATACGCAAGAATTATAAATTGAGGGTATTTATGTGTCATGGAAACATGGTACATTCAATGCTTAAAAAAAGGATTTATGCTTTGACTTAGGTTATCTTGTTGGATATGTCGTGGTTTAAGGTGTGTTGTTGGTGAAATAGGTTACATTGGTGTTGGACAGAGAAGATGGAAGAAAAGTTTGAAAAATCTAATGAAATGGTCAGACTATGAGTCGTTAAGACAATATATGACTAGTAGACATACTTGTCAGGATACTAGAATTAAGAGTGAAGCTGAGAAACCAAGTGAAGAGTGACAATAACTAGTTACTACGACTCGTAAGAAGAATATGTGAGTCATTAAGAACAATCGAAAAGAAAGCAGAAGAAAATCCAAAAGTCCATAGGTTTTCATAGACGGTTATGAGTAATAATATCTAACTATGACTCGTAGTGAGCAATCATAAAGAAATCAGTGTTCATAACCCTGAAGTTTAAGGCACAAGTGATAACGAGGGAACGACACGAGTCGTAAGGACTCCCTATGACTCATGGTGATGAATCGTAATGACAATAGAAACTTATATCCTAGTAGATGAGAATTCATGTGAGTGCCTATGACTAATAACTCACGACTCATAAGGAAACCTTACGAGTTGCAATAATTGCTAACTTATTTTTCTTGTTCCATTTTTATTAGGATTTATCTATTATCTTGAGATACTATAAATACCATAGGGTTATTCTTTTATTAGGTTACATATTTTTACATTACACTTGGTACTTTTATCATACTTTGATCATTAAGATTTTGTTCTTGAGATTTTGGGTTCGCATTCAATTGGAGACTTTGTATTTTTACTTTCATCATTGAGCAATTAATTACATATGTTGTTTATTGATTATCATGGATTATTTCATGAACATGAGTAGCTAATTTCCTTTAATAGGGTTGTGAGAACCCAGGAGGATTAGCTACATAAGGGAAGTAAGAGACTCATCTATTTTACTATCATTGCGTGTATTGCAATCTTCTTTATATTTATTGAACCCAAGCTACTTTAAAATCTTGGGGATTCCCTATATTAAACAACATCCTCACAAGGGAATGTAAGATTGGGAAAAATAGATTGTAATAGAGATTCGAGGATACCATCCCTCATCTAATCAACTCAAAACTCAAAGGCTGAGAGTTGTACTAAGGTTATAGAGAAGTGACAACAAGGAAACACCTTGAGAATCAAAATCTAAAAGGTGAAATCTATCAATGCATTTAGAATATGATTGATAGTATATAGTTTTTCAACTTTCCATGCAGAGTAGGAGGGTTAGGTGGATTGAGTATGAGAATCTTACATAGTCGTGAATCCAAGGGAAAACAATCTTAGTGTTCATCTTCTTATTTACAAACTCAAGCATTCAAGTTCTGTTACTTGTTACTCTTGACTTCAAATTCCTCCTATTTACTTTTCTACATTGCTTGTGGATTTTGTCAAGTTGAAGATACTGCTCAATATTTTCCCTGTGAGTTTGACCCCAATTTGGTTTGGGTTACTATATTTGACATCGACCATAGAATACCTCTTAGATGGTTAGTTTTTGGATGATATCAATGGACTATTCAAGTACTTTGGGATATTTTTTAAGCCTATGTTATGGATATTAGAGGTGATTGGAAGGAGCACTTAGCCTTGGCTGAGTTTGCTTATAATAATAGTTATTATTCGTGTATTAAGATGGTTCTTTATGAGACCTTTAATGGTAATTTTGATCTATGGTTAGATAGTTTGAGACTTTAGAGATTCGGCCTCGTGGTATTGATTTGCTTCTGTAGTTGAAGGATAGAGTAAGGGTGATTCAGGTTAGGTTGAGAGCAACTCAAAGTAAGAAGAAGCCTATGCAGATCGTAGGCTTCGTTCATTGGAGTTGATGATAGTGTATTCCTTTGTGTATATCCCATGAAGGATGTGATGAGGTTCGCGAGAAAAGAAAAGTTCAGCCCCATATATATTGGACCTTTCAAGATCATTCGTATAGTTGGTGAGGTGGCTTATGAGTTATCCTTACCTCTAGATTTTTTTGTTATCTATCTAGTTATTTATGTTTCTTATGTTTTAGTGATACATCCTTGATCTATTTTATGTTCTTATATGAGACTCGGTCCATCTAAATGAGCGGTTGACCTTCGTGGGGAAACTTGTGCTCATTTTGGCTAGTGATGTCAGACGATTGCACATAAGGGAGATTCCTATAGTTAAGGTTTAGTGGAGGCACCTCCTAATGGAGGAGGCCACTTGGTAGATCAAGATCAAAATGTAGATACAGTATCCTCACCTTTTCTAGACTTTAAGCACATCCTAATGCTTAACTTTTGTTGATGAAAGTTCCCTTAGTAGTGGATATTATAATGATCCTTCAAGTCATTTTCAATATTTCTACTTAGTTTCATTGTTAGAGCTTTCCTATAGCTGCACTACATTATTTATGACTTTTAGGGACTGACAATTCAGTTACAGACAGTTCGTTTGTTTTTTAGAGTTAATTTTTTATTTTTGAACTCCTTGCTAGTTCTAAATAGTCGCCGGGCAAAAACTTCAGTCAAATGACCTCGTATATAAATTTTGACTATTACAATAGCCCTAGAATATCAATTTTAGTCTAGGCGTACTCTTAGTTTGTGTCCTGAGGCACCCGAGCTCATTTCAACCCATTTGCTAGAAAGCAAAGAAAATTGAAGTTGGGTGTAGGACCCACATTTTGTTAAAATAACCTTGACTGCAAATTTTGACTATGCCATTGAGTCAAAAATGTAAAATTTAGTATAGCTGCATATTTTGTATGTGTATACGGGATTCTAGATGAATCTCGAGGGCTTGGCAGAGATTTGGAAAATTCCAAGTCTCAATTGTATCCGGTGCACCCATAATCACAAGACATAGATCTCTAATAGCAATTTGGCAGCACCATCGAGTGTTGTAATCCCAACATATCTAGTCGTGAAAGCGACTCAATGGGCAACTAACCAGCATTGTGATCATGATATAGGGATGTCACAAATGAGATTTTTGTCCCAATTGCCATGTATTGCGAAAGCAATAGTTAGGTTTCGATAGCAACTCTTGATCACCTGGAAAAGGTATAAATACCTCATTATTAGGTGTTTTTTTCCCATTTCTCACCCATTTTCTAGAGACTAAAACCTTAAAAGAGAGGAAGAGATTGGCATTGAAGCTTGTGGGTGATTTGAGAGCTTGGCTAACATTTGTTTTCTTAATTCTCTTTTGACTCATGGTAAGATTTCACCCTTTTCATGGTAGATTTTCCCATTTATTTTCAAAATCCCTAAAACTTGGAGGCCTTATTTTAGCCCCAAAGTAGCTCAAATTTCACCTATTTTTTAGGATAATTACTCCTCAAGCATGAGAGAATGTTAGGTTGACTTCAAAAATACGATTTCCATGAATGATACCCACTTATGATTTGGGTGCGATTTTGGACTCACCGAACAATGGTGTAATATAGGTACCATTATTCTCGTATTGATGAGTAGAATGTAATTTTGACAACTTGTGATCTTGCGAAAGCTTCTCAGAAGGGAAAGTCAGTGATTTAGTGGATCCTTTGAGCTTTCTTTGGTGTTTAGGTAGGATAGTTTTTTCCTCTTTATAGATTGAGCTAATTCATAGTATTCTTATGATATTGTGTTAGATTTAGGATAGGTTTTGATGTGATAAATTACAATACATGGGTTAGATGAACCTTCTAGGCTACCTAAAAATCATAATTTAGGCATAATTGATCTAGTTGCTTATGTCTTAGGTAGAATTTTTATCTTAGGGCTAATGATGACTTAGTTGACATCTAAAAGTAAATTTAGATACCTTAACCTAATTCGGGTAGAAATTGCATGAATAAAACTTTGAGGATTAAAAGTAGGCCATTGACCCACCTTAGGCTAAGATGCATGTTAGATCTTGTAGAACTTTATACGATTGATATATGCTTAAAAATGCTCACTGAGATAATGTTTAGGAATTTTGTCATTTGATGATATGATGGTTGATATTGAGAGTCAAGACCTATTGATTATGCTATTACTTATGCTATTGATAATTCTATTGATTATGTTTATATAAGTTATCTATACTCGGTTTGAGTCTGGAGGATGATTATGATATTGATGATATATATATACCCATTTGATTCCAGAGGGTGATTATTATATTAATGATATATATATATAGACACACACACATCCACATATATTATCTGATTTAAGTTCAAAGGATGATTATGACATTGATGATATTTTTACCAGTTCAAATTTGTCTATTGATTATACTTATTGATTTGAGTCTGGATATACACATAATAATATGATGATATACTTATGATGATATGACGATATCGGGGTGTGAGATTGACAATAGTGATTTTAGCTAAGTCTAAAAATAAGGTAATAGTTATGATGTGGCATGCTATTAATGGATTCTAGTGGTATATGGAGAGTTGATAGGTGATGGTGGTTTAGATTGTATTATTTATTTGTATCCACCAGGCTTATGACTTGTATTGGAT
Source organism: Capsicum baccatum var. pendulum (assembly GCA_030864225.1). Lineage (NCBI taxonomy): Eukaryota > Viridiplantae > Streptophyta > Magnoliopsida > Solanales > Solanaceae > Capsicum > Capsicum baccatum. Next base: position 48,990 of record JAQZCD010000101.1, on the reverse strand, counting down.
TATTTACTTTCCATAGTAATTGGCTTATGAGGGCCAATTTTATAGTTATAAGTTTATGTGTTTGATCCTTTATGTCATGTTATGTTATTATTTTGGTTTATTCACTTATTTATGCACAACGATGTGGAAGTTAATTCAGGGTTCTCTCTACCTTGTCTTAGATATGTCATCTTGTATTTTATCATATTTATATCATGATTTAGCTCAGTCGGCTAATGATGCCTATTGAGTACCTATGGTTTCTATGTTTTTTTGGTGTAGATCCGAGTACCAGTTGTCTCCATTTATCGACGATCCTGTTGTGTGGATTTTCAGAGATAGAGTGAGCTCTTGGAGTTGGAGTCACCTATTTCCTCTTATCTTTTATATCTAGTCTTTAGTTCTAAGATAGGATAATGCAGCTTGTTTTAAGACTTGAGATGTATTATTTCTAGATATTCTTAGACTAGCTTTACTAGATCTTAGGATTAGTTCTCTATATTTAGCTATCTTTAAGCCTATTCCCTTTTCTTAATTTATTTATAAATTTTAATATTATTGTTTGCCCCTTTTGAGGTAATTTCCACCAAGTTAACCCATTGCATTTAACCCTAGATTACGGTCTAGCATAAATACTAGCGGGGTTTAGTCGGTGCCATTATGACTCATCAATCAGGTCATGACAATTTTATACCATTGGTGGGGTTTGCGTATAATAATAGCTTTCATTCAAGCATTCAGTGGCCTATTTGAGGCATTGTATGGTAGGCAATGTCGATCTCCCATTGGTTGGTTTAAGACTTCTAAGTCTAGGACTCATGGCACAGATTTTCTTTGTTCATAATTAGACCGAGTTTGAGAGATTCAGGACAGGATACGAGCAGGTCAGAGTAGGCAGGATCGCAGGTGTCATCTATTGAGGTTTAGAGTTAGTGATAGAGTTTTTCTGCGAGCATCACCCATGAAAGGCGTGATGAAGTTCGGGAGTAGGGGAAAGCTCAGCCCCAGGTATATTGGACCCTATTAGATCCTGCCAGCAGTTGGTGAGGTATCATATGTGTTGGCATTCCTTTTGCCTTTTCATCCATATGCTCGATGTTTCATGTGTCTATGATGTGGCTGTACATTCCAGACAAGTCACATATAGTCAGTGGAACTCAGTTTAGTTGGACAAGAGGTTGGCATCATATGGGAATTTTTTCTAAAGTTGCCAGGCCTTTACACTCCAGAGACGTTCCTTTAGTTAAGGTTTAGTGGCATCATCGGCTAGGTGAGGATACTACTTGGGAGACCAAGCGTGATATGTATATCCAGTATCCCTACATGTTTGAGCCTACAGGTACTTGCTTATCCTTTACTTTTGCAGATGGAAGTCCTTTTAGTAGTGGATGTTGTAAGGATCCTAACGATCATTTCCCTTATTTTTTTACTTCTTCGACATTTAGAGCTTTCTTATAACTGCCCTAAGTTAATTATGACTTGCTGAGATTGACAGCTCAATTTTAAGGCAATTTGTTTGATAATTCTATTAATACCTAGCATGTGGAATATTTAAACTAGATTAAAATTTGGTAAAAGGACAAGTTAATTTCCTTTGAAAATGCTTTAGATGTTTATGAAAAAAATTTAGTTATAATACATTTATATTATTTTATAATAGTGTTATAATTTATTAATATTTTAAGTAGAGATAGTAAATCTAGATATGCTAAAATATTATAACTATATATTTGAGACTTTGTTTGAAATAATTTTCTAATAATTATGGTATATTAAAAATATTGTATTTCTTTTACCACGAGTTTGTGCAGTATCTGTGTGCATAGGCAGCTGGATAAGGATTAAATTGTGAGGGCACCACTACTTCTATGTGGATGTGGTGGAGAAAGGCATCAATATACTTTATTATGTTGTGCCACTTATCATAATTATATGGTTGCCGCTAGTAAATTAATATAAATTAGTAGGTGGCATTTATTTATTTATTTGGGTAAATCATTGGTGATATTGTATATATAAGTAAGATTAGAATATAATTTTCATTCATTATTAATGGTGAACAAATATATGAATCTTCTATATGCTATTCATTTATTTTGCATTCAAAATCATGATAAAATTCAATTCATAGTTGCTGCATCTAAAGGCAAATATACGTATAATGGTATACGCATTGAAAAGGATTTGGAGAACAGTTAGTTTTCAATTAATTAGTTAGTCATCAAAAGTGTGTGCATTATTTACATCGAGTTATACGGATTTGAATTTGAGGAAAGTCAATTACTTTGACAATTTCCTTAGTCACCGAAAGAAAAAGCCCTAGAGGAGTTGATTGCAAGTGTAGTGTCTGACGTCTAGGTACGCTAGGCTTATTCTATATTTAGATTATGCTTATTTATGGTAATTGTATGTTACTATGCTAATGGATCGAGAATTGTAGTCGTGTGTATCATTTTAAATATCCCATGCCTTATTTATTCAATTAAGACCCCATTCTAGTAAGTTTTGGTTCTGTTATCTTTTAGTATGATGTAATATTAATCAGGTTAGGGCGTGTCATTAAGCAGCGAAACCTTGGATTCCACCCTTCTTAACCAAGTTAAGTGAATGTTTATTTAAATGAATTTTACTTATGGTTCAGGGTCATCACATACTTTATTTCTGCATTCATAAATAATTTTGGCAACACTTTGGCATCGATTTGGGTTTTAGTTTTATAGTTGAATATGGTTACTATGAGTTCCAATTCAAGTCTGGAATCTGGTTATAATATGATCTTAGTATTTTGGTACTGATTACTATTGTTCTGGGTGTTATAGTTCCTCTGTGTTCCGGTTAAGGTCCAACATCTGATTATGAGTTCTGTTGAATATTATATATGTAGCCTCTCATTATTACCCACTATTTTTTATTTGAATTTGGCATATGGCCTTTTGTTACTATCCACCACTAAAAGTTCAAGCTCGGTGTCTAGCCTCTCATTACTACCCTTGGTGTCGGTTCAAGATTTGTGCATATCTATATGGCTACTATGATTTCTTGGAATTAGTTTAGTTAAAGATTATTTATGCTTTTATTTTAATTACTTCTTGTGTCTCCCATCATCTTACAGAGGTACAGTTGGGTTAATTGTCTTCTTTAGTGTTTTCGGTGGGCTTATGGGGGCCAATTAGATTATGTTTGGTCTGCCCTCTGATTACTGCATTATTTATCTTTCTGTATTGCTTTTACTTATTCATTTATCGCAGTTGTGTATCTCGCTAGTTTTTTACCTTTCTCTCCCTATTTACAGTTGACTTAGACTACCCCTCGCATTTTAGTTATTCTTTTCCTGTATTGAGATTAGTCAACTAATATTGCCTATTGAGTACGCGCTGCTTTGGTACTCATATTACACTTCTGCATCTTCTCCTAAATGTAAATTTGAGTACTAACAGTCGGCGTTGACGTGATTCCACTTTTTTTATTACTAATCTAGAGTTGGGTGAGCTTGCTGTCATCCGAGGTTGTACTCGAGACTGCTTGTATATACTATATATATTTTTTATCTTGTCTATTACTCTAGGTATCTTTTAGTAGTGGCTCTAGTACCGATCTTACCAGGTCTTGGGAGGGATTCATTTATATATTTTGGTCATATTCCATCTCTCATTTGATATATATTATATGTTTTCTTTATGTTTCCTCTTATTATTACTACTGTTATCATTTCTATCTGGTAAATTCATCTCTTGTAGCTATTTCATATTTTTTTAATATTTCTGTTGGTAATATTTTAGTAGTTGATGTTGATGTTCCTTCTGTTTTATTATCAGATCTTAGTACTTTCTTACTTGCTTCGGCTAGGTTTAAAAACCATAACTTTACTGTTCTTATTAATTTCTTCCGCACCCCCCTACAAATGGTATCAAAGCCTATGCTAATTAAAGTTATGGAAGTAGTATATATTTGGAGTTATTAGATTTATTTATTAATTATGACAAAATTAGATTTAGATATCCACCAAAATATTATAAATATTGTTTAGATGAATAACGTACAAAAACCACAACAATATAAAGAATTAAAACAAATAATATCTAAAAAATAAAGAATTAAAATTAAAGATAGAAAGACTACAGTATAACATAATTGCCAGAGTTAGTAAAAACTCAATAAAGGCACAAAAAGAAGAAATATCAAATTTAGAATCAACAATAGATAGTCTAGAATATATATATCAACATAACCTATATACATTAAAATAAAATAAACAAAGAAGAATTTATAATAAATGAAAAAACATATGAAAATCATGAAGTATTAAAAATAAAAATAGTATTCTCTAATTTTGGAAGGAGATATAAGAAAATAGGTGAACATTTATATTTAATGTAAAAAAAAGAAGAATTAAAATTAGAAGATAAGTTGGCAACCATGGTAAGAATAGAAAGAAAAAACGAAGAGATAGACAGAAAAAAGGAAATAGGTAAAATAAAAAACAAACCACAGAAAAAATACAAAAAATAGAAGAAACTAAAAATAGTAGGATTACTGAATTAGAAAAAAAACTACAAATGCTAAAAGATTTGTATGAAAAAAAAACAGAAAGAAAAAGAATAAAAAAATAAAAAACTAGAAACCAGTGAATTAGAAATAAAAGCAATAGATGCTGAATAAACAGATAATTATGATTCAGAAGATAGTGAAACATATACAAAAATTCTAGAAAACATAGGAAAACTAGAAATCAATGAAAAACAAAAAGTAATTAATAAAGAAAATCTAGAACTAATAAATACAGAAGTAAATACTCTAGATAAAAATATAATACCTAGTACATCAGAAATAAGAAAACCAATATATAATTACAAAAGTAAGTTTATAAGATTTAATCCAAAGGATGATTATAATAAATGGACACCAAAACAAATAATTAATTACAACTTTTTAGATTTAGACTGTGTAATAGACACAAATAAAACAATACAACTATGGGTAGGATACATGTCAAAACAATTATTAGATAATAAAATAGATACAATAAATACACCAGAATATATAGAAAAGACCTTAATAGGAACAGTAAAATTATGATTTTTAAACCTAGCCGAAACAAGTAAGAAAGTACTAAGATCTGATAATAAAACAGAAGAAACATCAACAACGACTACTAAAATACTACCAACAGAAATATTGAAAAAATATGAAATAGCTATAAGAGATCAATTTAGCAGTGTAACAACAAAAGAAGAAGAAAAAAATAAAGAAAAAGATATAAATAGAAATTTAATGTTAAAACTAGCAATATGTAATATGTGTTATATAGATGAGTATACGTGCGCATTTAAAGAATATTATTATAAAGGAACATATAATATAGAAGAAAGTAAACAAATAAGAAGATTATATTTTAGTAAATTACCTAAACCATTTAGTTCAAAAATAATAAAAAGTTGGGATGAAGCAAAAATAGTAGATGCCCTAGGAGCAAGAATAAAATTTTTACAACAATGATATAGAAATCTGTGTGAAAAATATAGAGAAGAAATAAAAATGAAAAAAACATTAATAAGAAATTTAGCATGTTGCAAAGATAAAATAGCACCTCAATTTAGATGTGAAGAAAGATATTATAAGAAAAGAAAAAGACATAGGAAATATAAGAAGTGCAAAAAATCAAAATATAAATATACGAAAACCAATAAAAACATATTATGTAAAAAAATTATAAACATAAAAGATCATATAGAAAAAAGAAATCTATAAAAAAATGTACTTGTTATAATTGTGAAAAACTAGGACATTTAGCTAGAGATTGTAAAATGCCTAGAAATCCAAAAAAGAAACAAATATCAAAAATAAAAATAGAAAATACAGAATATATGCAGATAGATTATATAGATTATGAATTAGAAAGTGAAGATAGTATATATGAAATTTCGGAGAATGAAACAGATAATGAAATAGATAGTGAATTAGATGAATCAAATGACTGAAGAAGATATAAAAATAAACCAAATAACTCAAGAAGATATAAAAATAATAATACACGAAGAATATTTAAATGAAGAAGGAACAATTCAAAAAATAATATTTGACAGTAATATATTTTATGAAATAAAAGGAAAAGAGTTAGACTTAAGTGTAGAAAAAATATTTAAAATACAAATAGTAAAAAATATATTTAGTAGAAAAAAGTAAGAATACTACGCAGCAAGCCAAAAAGAACATGTAATAGACTGTAGATATGCAAAAGGTAGAGCTAGTATACCACTAGTAACAAAAAGAATAATTAATAAAGAAATAAACGATATAAAAAGTAAATACCCAATAAAATATGTACACCTTGGAGGAACAAAGATATTAATAAAAGCATGTTTTAGAGAAGGAATAGATACACTAATAGAATTATATTTACAGATTATAGAATTATAAAACATATACAAAAAAGTATAATAACAGCCATAAAATGAATTTAATATACCAAAAATTTAAATTTATAATAAGTGTAAATTATTCAGTAGCAATAACAGATAAAAATATAGATAAATCATTAGTATTATATTGGAAAATATCAGGAATAGAACTAACCCCAGGAAGTAAAATATTTACAGCAAGATGTAAAAATCTATATGTATTAACAATAAAACATAAAATAACGGGATAAAATAAAATTAATAAAATACAAATAGAAAGTCCTTTAGAACAACTTGTAAAAATAATTGATAATAATGATTATAGTTACAAAGGCATAGATATAGAAGAAGATTTATAAGTAATAAATGATAGAATAAGTACAACAAAAAGAATAGCTCATAAAAAACCAAAATCATCAAGCTCATAAAAAAGAACAAGTTATGAAACAACTTCAACAGTTAATTTAAATCAATATCATATAATAGGAACAATAAATAAATAAAAATATTTAATACTCTTAAACACAGGACAAGAAGAAAATTATATAGCAAAATATCTAGCAAAAAGTGAAGAAATAAAATCTAACAGTAATATATACCCAGATCTACCAAAGAGTCTAATAAACATTAAAGATATGGCAGAAAAAAATAATAATAGGAGTCAGAAAAATAAAAATAGAATTTAAAATAAAGGAAGAATTGCAAAAAACAGACATAATATTAGGAATAAAATGGTTAGAACAACAAAAATCATACAATATAGAACACACACAATTAGCTATAACATATAATAAAGAAAGATAATTCATAAAAATAACTTTAACATGATATGAAAATATATGTACTTGTAAAAATAATACTAGAAGGATATTATAATAGGTATTATACACCTATGATACATGTAGGAGCAGAAGCAAACTTATGTAGATACAACTCTTTACCATAAAGTAAATGGAATAAATTAAAAACACCAATAGTAGTCAAAGGATTTAATAATGAAGGAAGTTTAATTACATATAAAGCTAAAAATGTAAAAATACAGATATGGGATAAAATAATAACAATAGATGAAATCTATAATTATGAACTAACATCAAAAGATATGTTTTTAGGAATGCCATTTTTAGATAAATTATACCCACATATAATAACTAAAACAGATTGGTGGTTTACAAAACCATGTAAACAAAAAGTAAGAGCAAAAAGAGTTATTAATAAAATAAGAAAGAAAACTGATTGGATGGAAGGAAGTGAAAAAATTACACAAAAGTTAGAAAATATAAAAAATACAGAAGACACAGTAGAACTAGTTGTATTTTCGATAAATAAAAAAAAAATTTCAATAGATAAGATAGAAACAATAAAGAAAAAATTAAGACAATTATATAGTGAAGATCCATTAAAAGGATGGGAAAAACATAAAACTACTATAAAAATTGAATTAATAGATAAAAATAGCATAATAATTTAAAAACCATTAACATATAATTTTGACGATTTAAAAGAATTTAAAATGCATATAGATGAATTACTAGAAAAACAGTGTATACAAAAAAGCAATAGTAAACACAACAGTCCAGCATTTATAGTAATTAAACATAGTGAACAAAAAAGGAGGAAAAGTAGAATGCTTATTGATTATAGAAACCTAAATGCAAAAACTATGACATATAATTATCCAATACCAAATAAGATATTAAAAATAAGACAAATACAAGGATGTAATTATTTTAGTAAATTTGATTGTAAATCAGGATTTTTTAGATGAAAATTCTAAGAAATTAACCGCACTTACGGTACCACAAGGATTTTATTAATGGAACGTATTACCATTTGGATATAAAAATGCACCAGGTAGATATCAACATTTTATGGATAATTATTCTAAATAATTACCCAATTATATAGTATACATAGATGAGATACTACTATATACAAAAACTAAAGAGGAACATTTAAAATTATTAGAACAATTTACAGATATAATAGAAAAATCGGGAATAAGTTTAAGTGAAAAGAAAGTCGAAATTATGAAAAACTAGATAGAGTTTTTAGGAATACAAATAGATAAAAGTGGAGTAAAATGCAACAACATATAGTACAAAAACTAATAAATTCAAAAGAAGAATTAGATACAAAAAAGAAATTACAATCATTTTTAGGATTAGTAAACCAAATAAGAGAATACATACAAAAATTAGCAGAAAACCTAAAGCCTTTACAGAAAAAATGAAAAAAGGATATAGAATATAATTACAACGAAGAAGATAAAAAATAAGTCAAGAAAATAAAAATACTTTGTAAAGAGTTACCAAAATTATAATTTCCAGACGAAAATAAAAAAATTTATATATATAGTAGAAGCAGATGCTAGTGAATATAGTTATGAAGGAGTACTTAAATATAGATATGAAGAAGATAAATTAGGACATCATTGTAGATACTACTCAGGTACGTTTAATGAAATAGAAATAAAATGGAAAATAAATAAAAAAGAATTATGTTCATTATATAAATGTTTATTAGCATTTGAGCCATATATTGTGTATAACAAATTTATTGTATAGACAGATAATACACAGGTACGTTGGTGGTTAACAAAGAAAATACAAAATTCAGTTACAACGAAAGAGATTCGGAGACTAGTATTAAATATATTAAATTTTATATTTACAATTGAAGTAATTAGTACTAACAAAAATGTTATTGAAGATTACATATCAAGACAAAGCTACACAGACTGTTACAATAGAAGATGATGCTTTAGAAAAGATACTCAAAACCTTAACTACGCTTTCAATGAAAGAGGACAGTATGGATAATGAAATAGAAAAGCTAAAGACTAATGAAGTTAAACTGAAGTCTAAAGCTATGAATCAGCTAACTCAGCAGTGTGCAGAGCTATGTCGATTGATTCCAAAGCTAAAAGGAGACGTTGGGACACTCCATAAAACCCATAACGTTTATCAATCTATAATTTCAGGTACAAGCAAGATAAAAAAAACTTATAACCATATAGCCCGAGGATATATAGAAAATATCTACAAAGTACAAACTTTTCAAAACCTTAACCCTAGAGCTACAAATATCCAAGAACCAAACACAAACTATATAACCCAAAATTTGCAAGGTTACAACAAGTTAATCGAACTACCCAAAACCAATCCAAGCTTAATAAAAATATGTTTCGACTATGGATTATTAAATACCGTATATACCCAAGATGGAGAAGAACTAACAACTATATAAGAATTACATAAAGTATTCACCACCTATAAAAGAGTAACCAAAGAAAATCTATTTTATATAAAGTTTTATAGTGCACCAGCAGAGACATTATACGATGAGATCAAACCAGTTATACAAGTTTCAAAAATAGGATTAACTAGAGATATAATTTTATCGGAAGATATTGTGCAGCAGCCAGAGATACCCAAAATCGAGATACCTGATTTTTATGCAAATAAATGACTTATTGGATTAGCTACAATTATTCAAGAATTAACAAATAATTACATCAATGGGAACCCAATATGAAGCTATTATTCAAGAGACCATCAAATGATTTATTCAAATTCAAAAGAGCTATGACAAACAAATATGGAAGATGTTAGACAATGGACAATGACGTTACTTAACCCAGAAAAATAATCTGTTGCAAGAGCAATTAGGAAATGATTTATTTCAGACGGATTATTAACAAGATATTGCAAGATAATTGGACACAAATATCCAAACCATCAATGTTCGAGATGTAATGGAGGAGATAATATTATCCCAGAAGTCCAGCTAGAATAAGAAAAAATCAACCAAGAAGATAAGGACGCCAGCTAAAGGATAAAAATCAACGGAGCAATAATAGAAGAAGACAAAGCATTGAAGATAGGAAAATAACATACGGAGAAAAAACTAAACTTCCTACGTAAATTATTGTAAAGCTTTAATAGCCTTTTTTGACTTTTCTTTTCATTTAATAGGCTTTTTGACTTTTTTAACGAAAGACTATTATTAGGTTTTGTTTTTTAGTTAACTTTAGGTCTTTTCCTTTCAGAATGTAAAGATTTTTTGGTAATTAGACAGGATACGTGTAAAGTAGGAACAGTATAGAATACACGTTTTCTTTATCTTTCTTAGAATTATAAATAGAGAGCATTTCGCTCAGCTAAAAGGCAAGACTTTCATTTGTTAAAAGTAAGACCCTTCCTTTGTAAAATAAAAAACTTTTGAATATTTAATAAAAAATAGATATATTACTAAGGAAAAGCTATGGATGAACAAATCCCAGATTTATCAAACCTACCAGAACAGGTATATTTATTTATGATTATGAATAGCTAAATTAATAAATTCCTGACAATCATGATATGATAAAATAAGTTCATGTTAGTTACTTTATAGTAGAATTATTCGAAAAATAGAATGTTAAGAAGTTTATTAGCAAAGTGGAAAAGGAGAAAAATCCTTAAGAACTAAGCCATCCTAAAAGTGAAATCGGTGAGGCAAGAAAACCGTGATAGGGGAGTAGCCAGAGTAGAGGCACTGCTTACGAAAAAAGTATACAATAACCATGCTAATAGGGATCGAAGAACATGTTATTTAAGAATAATCTAGTATATATTAATCTAAAATGATCATAATTTGTTATGTGTATGATTGAAGGAAATATTTTGAAAAAGCATCATATGAAAAATGAATACTTATTTATCTGACAAAATGGTAGATAAATTTAAAATACTTGTTTTGTATATACTTAAGGATATAGAAATTGTAGATATAAGAAAAATCATATTGGAAAAAATATTTGATAAATATTTTATGAATAGAATAAATTACATACCTCACCTACCTAACTACTCTTGTAAATACGTACATACCAAACACACACATCAACCATGATAAATTACGAATATTGGAAAATGGATATGAAAAATATACAATCAATAGAAAACCTAATGAAAAATTTAGAAGAATATATGAGAACGAAAGATATAAAATATATAGAATACCTTAATGAAAATATAGAGTAATTAATAAGATTAAAACAAACAACTAAAGAATATTATGAAAAAGCATTTAACTAACCCACCTAAATGATAAATAATTTTGAAGTACTAGTTTTATACATACTTAGAGATATAGAAATTATAGACGTAAAGAAAATACTATGGGGAAAAATATTTAACATTGAAGATGAAGACTTAGATATAAATTAGATAGAAGACGAGTTAGGAGAAATATACTTAAGTGATGACAATTACTATTACTACCTAGATAATTATTCAAATGGATATTATACATATTAAGAAATGCTAGAATATATTCAAAGAGTTAGAGAAAAACAAAGTTGGCTATACGAAGAAATTAATTATAGAAACCAGCTTAGAAAAGGAAGAGAACAGTTAAAAAAAAGATTAATTTGGATAAATAAAACCATAAAACAACTAGAATTAAAAGACAGTTTAAAATATGATTTAGACATGGACTTATTCATAGATGAAAAAAATAGGATAATTAACGAAATAGATAACCTAGAATTTAATATCAGATATAGTACAACTAGAATAAATTATTACAAAGAAATTTGCAGTATCACAACTACTTTAGGATAAAATGATAGACTATGAGTATTTAAAATATTGGAGACAAGATATGGAAGAAATAACATTAACAGAAATACTTATGAAAGAAATTTAATTGAATATTTTAGAACAAAAGATATAGAATATTTAGAATACCTCCAAAATAATATACAAGAATTACAAAGACTAAGAGAAAAAAACTAAAAAATATTACAGTAAAACATTTAATCAAATACCATCAAATCACCCTTTAAGATATGAACATTAATAAAATTAAAGTAAATACACTAAAAATAAAAATGTTTAGAGAAGTTAAGAAATATTCAGAGCCTATGCTAATTAAAGTTACGAAAGTAGTATATGTTTGGAGTTATTAGATTAATTTACTAATTATGATAAAATTAGATTTAGATATCCACCAAAATATTATAAATTTTATTTTGATGAATAACGTACAAAAACCAAAACAATATAAAAAATTAAAATAAATAATATCTGGACAATGTAAAAAATTAAAAATAAGGATAGAAAAACTACAGTATAACATAATTGCCGGAGTTAGTAAAAACTCAATAAAGGCACAAAAAGAAGAAATATCAAATTTAGAATCAACTATAGATACTCTAGAATATATATATATCAACATAACCTATATACATTTAAATAAAATAAACAAAGAAGAATTTATAATAGATGAAAAAACATATGAAAATCATGAAGGATTAAAAATAAAAATAGTATTCTCTAATTTAGGAAGGAGATATAAGAAAATTGGTGAACATTTATATTTAATGCAAGAAAAAGAAGAATTAAAATTAGAAGATAAGTTGGCAGTCATGGTAAGAATAGAAAGAGAAAACGAAGAGATAAACAGAAAAAAGGAAATAGATAAAATAAAACAACAAACCACAGAAGAAGTACGAAAAATAGAAGAAACTAAAAATAGTAGGATTGTTGAATTAGAAAAAGAACTACAAATGCTAAAAGATTTGTATGAAAAAAGATAGAAAGAAAAAGAAGAAAAAGATAAAGAACGAAAATTATTAATTAAGATAAATCAATTTAAAGAAAAATTAGAAATAAAAAATAAAAAACCAGAAACCAGTGAATTAGAAATAAATGTAATAGATGCTAAAGAAATAGATAATTATGATTCAGAAGATAGTGAAACATATACAAAAATTCTAGAAAACATAGGAAAACTAGAAATTAAAGAAAAACAAGAATAATTAATAAAGAAAATCTAGAACTAATAAATACAGAAGTAAATACTCTAGATAAAAATATAATACCTAGTACATCAGAAATAAGAAAACCAATATATAATTACAAAAGTAAGTTTAAAAGATATAATCCAAAGGATGATTATAATAAATGGACACCAAAACAAATAATTAATTACAACTTTTAGATTTAGACTGTGTAATAGACACAAATAAAACAATACAACTATTGGTAAGATACATGTCAAAATAATTATTAGATAATAAAATAGATAAAACAAATACACCAGAATATATAGAAATGACATTAATAGGAACAGTAAAATTATTGTTTTTAAACCTAGACGAAGCAAGTAAGAAAGTACTAAGATCTGATAATAAAACAGAAGGAACATCAACAACAACTACTAAAATACTACCAACAGAAATATTAAAAAAATATGAAATAGCTATAAGAGATGAATTTAGCAGTGTAACAACAGAAGAAGAAGAGCAAAATAAAGAAAAAGATATAAATAGAAATTTAATGTTAAAACTAGCAATATATAATATGTGTTATATAAATGAGTATACGTGCGCATTTAAAGAATATTATTATAAAGGAACATATAATATAGAAGAAAGTAAAGGAAAAAGAAGATTATATTTTAGTAAATTACCTGAACCATTTAGTTCAAAAATAATAAAAAGTTTGGATGAAGCAAAAATAGTAGATACCCTAGGAGCAAGAATAAAATTTTTACAACAATGGTATAGAAGTCTATGTGAAAAATATAAAGAAGAAATAAAAATGGAAAAAACATTAATAAGAAATTTAGCATGTTGCATAGATAAAATAGCGCCTCAATTTGGATGTGAAAAAGATATTATAAGAAAAGAAAAAGACATAAGAAATATTAGAAATGCAAAAAAATCAAAAAGCACACATAAAGACTTTGGGATATGATCATAATCGTGACCAACCCAACTAAATCCAACCATTCCATGCCAAAAATTCAACCATACCAAGCCAATACTAAAATAATGGCCATAAACTAGGCCATAACCAAAGATATTACAAAACATAATATAATTAATCCCAAAATGAAAAATAATGGAAAAGTGAGAAATTATGTTTGATGGTGCTAGACTTTCATCTTATTCCAATGCCAAGGCCGACACCAATACTGATCTCGCCCATTTAAACCCATAGTAGTACCATAAATCCTCTAACCAAAAAGAGTAATAAAATTCTATTGGGACATGTCCCCAACCATGGCCAAAACTAATATCCTAAATAAAATCAAAGTGTCATGAATTATTCATAACATAAAATGGAGCCTTACAAAAGGATGAAAGCTCACCACTTTAGTCCAGATACTGATCCTTGAGTCACTCACTATATAGGAGTATTAGAATAGATGGTTCCTACATAGCATGGGTATATAGTCTTCTGTACACGGGTTAGCAGGTGAACGCTAGCATGATCTCAGGATATGGGTAAAATAATGCATTTATAAAATCAAGTAAAACCATCCATATACATACAACCGTACATATATATAAAAATAACCATGCAGAGAAAGGGCATCGGGTTTAGCATGCCTTTAAAACCATTACCTGGGTTATGTAGCTTTTTCAACATAGACCATCCATAAGTTATATGGGTTCATCTCCCCTACAGAAAGGTCCCAAGTATGTGTAATCGCATGACCAAAGAAGAAAAACTGGGATGAGTAGTACATCTCCCAAAATATAGTGCGTGACATCATCCACATGGTCACCAAGAGCAACCTCTTCTTGGCAAATATGATTTTCTAGTTTTGGTCACCCCCGGGATCTCCACCTTCCACAACTTTTCTAGAGATCCGCCATTATTGGCCAATAAAACCAAATTTTAAATAACCAAACCATTATCCATTTATTAACCAATGCCATTAATATTATTATCTTCATACCAATCATTACCTACAATTATTATCCATAGCCAACCATGTATAGGTATAAGGGAACTTTTAAGTGCCCTTCTATTTACCATATTAAACCAATTCAGGGACTCTGCGTGCCTAACAAGCATAACCTTTAACCATTTACCATTCCAAGCCATGTAAACCATGCATAATTCATTTACCAAGTTTTAAAACAAGCAAAACTTCCATTCAAAGTTTGCAATGCAATGAACATATCTTTATAATAGTTTTGTCAGATACATTGAGCCCATATTATAACCAAAACCAATTCTAATTACTCTTAAACTATTCCCACATAATCAAATTATACAAAGCCTTTATTAATGAAAATAAAAGTATAATTAAAACCAAAGGAAACCATAATTGACTATTTAACATCAAAACCCCTAAAATCATATTTGTAAACCAAAATTATACAATCGATGAAATCATGGAAATATTCTTAAAAATCATATCTTTATATAGAATTAACAATAAAGGAAGAGAACATGACTTAAACCAAGATGATGATGGAAAGAAATTACCGAGACAAGACCCAAATCAATCCTAGTTGAAACCCTAACTTCCCTTGCCCAAAAGCTTTTAAGTAAATTATAGAGTGTTTAGAAGAGTTTCTAAGTGTTAATGAATAGAATAATAGGGTAAATAAGCTCTCAAGTAGGCTATAAGTTGTGGTACCTTATTAGGATAAGTCGAGAAATACCCAGAATACCCATACATAAGTTGCACAACAATTCTATCATAGGGGTACGACTGACCCTTACTAGTCATACCCTTCCAATACGAGTGGCACCCTCCACTCATATTATAGAATCAACCTTGGATCAAACACTGCCCAGCATATGAATCATCCAACTAAGTCGTATCCAATGCATACATTTTATACCCTTCATCCGTAACCCTTGGTAGGTTTAAACCCAAGGAAGATTTAGACACCGTCCACCTTATAAGCCCTGGGTACGACTCGTACCCTTGCTTATGGCTCATAGTGATCCACTCATACTTAGATCCAACCTAAGTAACAAAGTCTAAGATTATATTAAGGAACCAAATGATCCATAACCACTGATACAACTTATACCCCTTAGTAGGAACCAAATAATCCATAACCACCGATACGACTCATACCCCTAAGTCGTACCCACTACAATAACCAAAATTTATCCCACCAACCAATATTGTTCAGCATACGACTAGACCATACCATTCTTAACCCACGATACAGCTCATACCTATGAGTTGTATTGGGTTCAGAAAATAGAGTTCGAGGAAATTTTTTAAGGTCTATAAACCAAGGTGTTTCACTATTGCATCAAGAGATGACAACCAAAGTGCTATAGGAGAGATAAACATAGATGCCTTAATGGCGGCCATAATTTGAGTGAAATAAGATATAATTAAAATTTGAATTCAAGTGTTGGGATTGGATCGAAGGATGTCGAAACTCTACCATATCCACTCCTTAAAACTACCATGCCTCAGGTAGCAGATATGTTCAAAACACATCCACCATAATTTCCCTAGAAACACTCTACCAATGTTTAATCCACCAAGACCAAGAAAAGATACTATTATCCAAACTACCACATATCCACAAAACTAAAATCCCGTTCGACCACTCCAAACTCAATTCAACTAAACCTAATAAGAAGAACCTCAAAACTAAGTAGCCCAACCTCTTAAAAACCGAATCCCTCAATTTCAAGCACCTCATAACCAAAACAACCCATCAATATAGAAGAAGAAGAGAGAGAGAAACAATAAGAGGAGTATGAAGAAACCAATGAAGATGACATGTAAGTAGGTTAAATGAGAGAAAGACTAATAGATTAAAAAGGTCATGGAGGTCGAGGAGGAAGATTTGGTGTAGTGAGTAATCGTAGATGAAACTTTGGAAACCTACCCTAAGGTCATGATCAATGGAAATAAAATAGTGGTAGTGGAAGAGAAAATGTAGGAAACTGATACCAAGGATATGATGAAGGGAACCAATAAGGTAATAGGGATCGAGATGTGGGCTACAATTTAATAAAGATTTATCTTCCAACCTTCTAAAGAAAGAGTGATACCAAGGCTTATCTTACATGGGAGTCCATGTGTGAAAGGATCCTCCAATTTAATAATCTCACCAATGAGAAAAAAATTTGCTATGCCATAGCATATTTTGAGGGGTTTGCCACTACATGATGGGATTACGCAAAGACATTTAGGAATAAGTTGAATGATAGATAACTAAAACCATGGGATAACTTGAAGGGACTTATAAGACAAAAGAATGTACTGGAAATTTATAGACAAGAGTTACATGCCAAGTTATACAACTTTAGACAAGGAAGAAAAAGCATCTTGAAATTCAAAAGGGGGTGAATTGAAATTTTTTTGTGAGTCGACTACTGACTTATTTTAGTTGACTTGCTTACAAATTAGTCCCTCTAAAAAAAATTATATTTAACACAGTTAAGCAAATAAATATTTAAACATAATCTAGATACATAAAGATTTATCCTTGTTTGGAATACCAATATGGAACCTACATCCAGTGCCCTTGGGTTTCAAAGTTTCCATAGATTGTTCATTGTCAGGATCAAGTATAATGAAAGGAACTAAGTTTTGAAGAATTAGTTTGCTCTTTAAATCTTGAACCACAACTTCAGTTGATGTTACGAATTTAACTCGATCCTACTCTTTATATAACAATTGTAAACTAAAAGTTACAAAGTCTTGTGAGACTAAGATTGAGACACTTTGATTTTTCTCTCTAAAGTTGTGTAACATATGTCTGTCTTCAGTCTTCATCTTTTATAGTCTTTGGCTGATACTCTTCATAAGTAAACCTAAGAGAATTCTTACCAATCAAGGATTTGAATTAATTCCTTGATTGAGGGATGGAACCATAATGTATGTCCATACGTGGTGTAGTTCCACAATTATACATGTTCATATCATATATGTCTGTGTAATAGTTGTGGTATTCTTTTCTTTTGCTTTATGTCCTGATTGATTTGTTCAGTCGTAATTCTGGCATTGTGGACCTTCTTTTATTTCCATGATATTTGATTGATTTGCTTGCCATACTAAGTAAGTCTTTTTGATCCTCCATATCTTTGGGTGAGATACCCTTCAATCTTCCAATATTCTTTTTATTCTTTACTTAATTGTGATTATTTTATTTTTTGTGACTTTTGAGGCTGAGATACTCCTTCCATTTGTTCTCATTGTGACTGATTTTCTTGGATGTCAAGGATTGTAAATTGATGTCCTTCTAACAAACATTAGCAATCCTCAATATCCTGCAAAGATACACTTGTTAGTTAGTCATTATTAAAACATGGAATTAGGAGGCTAACAATCTCCCCCTTTTGATAATGACAAACAAGAGTAAACATCAGTTGACTTCCTTGTCTGTCATCTTACTCCCCCTGACTTGCACAAGTATTGATCTGAATTTTATGTAACATTAATTGACTTACTACTCTACTCTTCTTGACTGGTAAGCAACTCTAATGTTTCTGCTTTCTCCCCCTTCGACATAATCAAAATGAAATAACACACAAGCAATATGCAAACAAAGAAATCCACACATACATAAAGTAATGATGACTCCTCTTTCAGAAGAGGTGTCCCAGACAAATACATATGTAATTTTTGTATTTAGCAAAAATCATCGCAAATTACTATCCAAAATAGGACTTAAATATTATTAATGTTAAAAATATCAATCCTTTTTCTAAGAGAACAAATTCTTTCTTCTTTCGGGGGTTTTGTGAAAACATCTACTAGTTAATTTTTAGAGTCAACAAATTTAAGAGTAAAATCACCATTTTCTACATGATCTCGAATAAAATGATACATAATATCAATATGTTTATCCCAATATTGATGCATATTATAGTTACATAGCTAACAAAACTAGTGTTATCACACATAATAGGAACAGATTCAAAAGATAAGACAAGGTCAAGAAGCTGATGCATAATCCATAAGATTTGAGTGCCACAACATCCAACAGGTATGTATTCAGATTCAGTGGTTGAGAGAGAAATATAAGTTAACTTCTTGTTATTCCATGAGTTAAGGGAATTACTAAGAATTTGACATGTTCCATGAGTTCTTTTCTATCATTTTTCTCACCTATAAAATTAGCATTTAAAATAACCAATTAAATCAAAATGTGAAGACAAGGGATACCATAGTCCAAAGTCTTAAGTTCCTATTAGATATTGGATAACTCGTTTGATGGCAGTGGGATAAGACTCCTTAGGAGTCGACTAGAACCTGGAATATTTATACACACTGAACATAATGTTTGGTTGACTTATAGTCAGGTAGAGTAGAGATCTGATCACCCCTATATATCTCTTTATCAATGATAAGTTTGAATCAATGCTTGTGGATAGGCTTATAGGCATTTCATACGTCTTTCCTTTATCCATACCAAACTTTTTGATGAGTTCTTTCGTTTACCTAGCTTGAATGATGAAAGTGCCTTTAGAATTTTGTTTGATTTGTAATCCCTGAATGAATGTGAGCTTCACCCATAAAACACATTTTGAATTCTCTTTTCATCAAATTAGAAAAATTCTTAAACATAGAGATGTTAGAACTACAAAAAATGATATCATCAACGTAAATTTACACAATGAGAAGATTAGAATCAAGATTTTGTATGAATAGATTTGTATCAATTTTACCTCTTTGAAAATTATTATTTTGTAAAAAATACTCAATCTCTCATACCAAACTTTTGGAGTTTATTTGAGGCCATAGAGTGTTTTTCATAATTTGAAAACATGATTTGGATATGATGGATCTTCAAATCCGAGGGTTGTTATACAAAGAATTCCTCATGAATAAAGACACTTAAGAAAGCACTTTTTATGTCTTTTTGATATAACTTAAAATATTTGCACGCAACAAAGGCTAATAAAATTTGTATTGATTCTAACCTTGACACTTGGTAAAGGTCTCATTATAATCAATACCTTCCTACTGGGAGTAGCCTTGAGATACATGTCTGGCTTTATTTCTGATAACTTTACCTTCTTCATGTAATTTATTTCTGTAGACCCATCTTGTTATAATTACTAGGAGTTTTTTGGTCTTTTAACTAGAGTCCAAACTTTATTTCATTCTTTCTTCTAATTTCTAGGAGTTTTTTGGTCTTTCAACTAGATTCCAAAATTTATTTCATTCTTTCTTCATATCTTTAACCCATGATTTATCTTTAAGGCCTTATCAATTTTCTTGGGTTCAATTTGAGAAACAAGGGCACCAACTGCTTATCTCCTCAATGATGCTCTTGTTTGTACTCTATCCTATAGATTTTCGATGATGAGTTCATTTGGATGAATGGCATAGTTCTTCCACTCTATTAGAACACTAGGCTTTACAGTTTCTACTTTAAGAGTTGACTCTTGGAAGGAAGTAGTTGACTTTTCTTCTGATGGCTCAAAGATTGTGCCGTTACTTTCTTCAAATAATAGATTACCCACCTATTCTTAATCATCACTCAAACTTATAGAGAAGTGATTAGATTAATAAAATACAATATGAATAGATTCCTTAACGCCTAAAATTCTTTTATTAAAGGCCCTATAGGCACAACTGGTGGGAGAGTACCCAATAAAAGTACCTTCGTTACTTCGAGGATAAAATTTTCCCATGCTATTCTTACCGTTATTGTGAATAAAAAATTTACAGCTGAAAAGATAGAAATAACTAATGTTGGGCTTCTTTTCTCTCCAGGTTTCATAAGGCATTTTCTTTACGATAGGTTAGATCAGGAACCTATTAATGATGGGACACGTGATGCTTACTTCTTCATCCCAGAAAGGATCTGGGAGATTATGTTCTAAAAATATTGTTCTGGTAGTTTCTTGGAAAGATAAATTCTTCTGCTACACTACACCATTTTGCTTAGGGTTTGAGCTGGAGAGAAGTTCTGAGAGTATCCATTCTGAGAACAATACTCCTCAAATACCTTATTTTCAAATTCCCCTATATGATCACTAAGAACGTATGTGATGAGGTGTTCGGCTTCTCTCTATACCTTTCTATAAAAAATCTCAAAATTAATGAAAGCCTCATATTTATGAGCAAGGAACATTACCTAAGTAAAACGTGAATAATCGTCAACTATGACAAAAAACATATCTCTTTCCAGTGATGTTTGTAGTTTTGGTGGAGCTAAATAGATCCATATGGATTTTTCGAAGAGATTTGGTAATGGATACAATGTATTTAACTTTGAATGATGTTCGGGTCTAGTTCCCTAATTGGCAGGCATATAGATGTGATCCTTTTAAAACTTGAGTTTTTGCAGACCTTTCACCAATTCGAGTCTAGACAACTTCTCAATGGCATGTATACTAGAATGCCCGATCTTTCTTTTCTACAACCAAGTATTATTTTATTGCACAGTGAGGCAAGTTAAGGTATTAAAATTAGGACTATTTAAAATGTAAATATTTTCAATGCATGCACCGATGAGAGGTATGTCTCTTTTGACGTGTTTGATTAAGCAATTTTCAGCTTTGAAGAGTACTTTGAATCCGGTATCACAGAGTTGATTGATGCTAAGAAAATTGTGTTTGGTCCCATATACTAGATATACTTCCATAAATTGTCATGATGAGCTGAGTTTTACTAGGCCAACTCCAATAAAGTTTACCCTAGCATTGTCACCGAACCTTACTAATCCCCCATTTATTTTCTCTAGAGCAAAAAAAATTTCTTTCTTTCTTGTCATGTATTTGGAAAATATTCTATCAATGACCCACATCTTTCTTATAGCTCTTACGGACCTATTCCTTGCTGGATTCACCTGTTGCTATGAAGCACATGATGGTGTCTTCTACTTCCTCTTCAATTTTGTCTTCATCACTCCAGGCTCCAAAGTTTTGATTTTTTCTGGACAATCTTCTCCTTAACTCGGGACAGTTTTGTTTAAAGTAACTAAGCCTTCCACAGTAATAACAATGATCATCGTTTCAGGTGGAATCATCATTCTTGGCTCCTTGGGATATCTACTATCTCTGTCTCATGATTTGCCTTACTCTATGATTTATGTGAGTCATTCCTTCACCATTAGCATCTTCAATAATGTCCACTTCTTTGATTTGAGTAGCATTGAAGGATACTAGTTTCTTCTTTTCCTCTTTATGGTACCTTTAATATAATTTTTCTCATATGCAATAAGGTTACCTCATAGTTCATCATATGTCATGTCATGAAATCTCTGTCTTCTAGAATGGTAGCCTTGGTTTCCCAAATATTTAGGAGGCTTCAAACCAGCTTCTAGACTTGAAGGCTATGTGGATAGATCATCCCCAGTGATTTTAGTTCACACATGATCTTACTGAACCTGGCAAATATTGTTTCAATGTTCTCATTGTCTTCCATTTTAATTCAATCATATTCATTTACTAGAGTAGCAATTTTTGAATTCTTGACATTGGAGGTTCCTTCATAGGTTACTTCCAATTTGTCCCACATTTCTTTTGTGGTTTAATAAGTTGATATCTTGTCTTATTCTTCCCCAATAATTACACACAAAAGTAAAATTATAGCTTGTGCATTAGTTTGAATTACCTCATGCTATTCTTTGGTGACCTCAAAGCTTTCAAAGTCTTCTATATTAGAATAGCTAGATTCTTTGTCTATGTCCTTTAACTTCTCTTTATGTCTTGGAATCGGCTTTGGACCCTTCTTGATAACAACCCAAGCTTGAAAGTAATTTGATTGCATAAAGATTCTGAACTTGTTCTTCAAGTAAGAGTAATGTTGTCATTTAAAGTATGGTGGTCTTGTGTAGGAATGACTATCCTTAATAATAGCATCGAGAATTTGAAAATTGGCCATTTGATCTTTGCTCACTTGTGGTTAAGCATTGATATTGGTGAGACTTACTCTAATACTAATTGAACTTCAAGAGGGGGGGAGGTGAATTGAAAGTTTTTCTTACTCGACTACTGACTCTTTTCAGTCGACTCGCCTACAAATCAATGCACTTCACAAAAAAATTAGATTTAATATAATTAATCAAATAAATAGTTAAATACAAATTAAAGACACAGAGATTTATCCTGTTTCAAAACACCAATATGGTTCCTCCTTCCAGTCCCCTTGGGTTTCAAAGTTTCCTTAGATCGTTCAATGTCGGGCTCGATTACAACAAAAGGAAATAAATTCTAAAGACTTAGTTTTCTCTTCAGATCTTGTGACAAGTTGTATTTGATGTTACAAAGTTGACTCGGTCCTGCTCTTTATATATAAATTGTAAACTAAAAGTTACAAAGCTTTGGGAGACTAAGATTGAGACACTTTGATTTTTCTCCTTGAAGTTGCGTAACCCGTATCTAACGTTAGCCTTTATCTTTTATAGTCTTCAATGGCTACTCTTTATAAGGAAACCCAATAGATTTCTTCCCCATCAAGAATTTGAATTAATTCCTTGATTAAGTGATGGCACCATAATGTATGTCTATATCATATAGTTCATACATGGTGTAGTTCTATAACTATACATGTCCAAATCTGATATGTCCATGTAACAGTTCTGGCCTTCTTTCATTTTTCTTTATGTCCTAATAGATTTGGTCTACCGTGATTCTGGGATTGTGGTCCTTCTTCTATTTCCAAGATATTTGATTGATTTGCTTGCCATATTGAGTTAGTCTTTTTGATCATCCATAGCTTTTGGTGAGATACCTTTCAATCTTCTAATGTCCTATTTTTCTTTTACTTGGTCATGATTGATCTTATTTTTCGTGACTTTTGGGGCTGAGACTCTCCTTCTATCTGTTCTTATTGTGACTGATTTTCTTGGATGTCATGGATTGTGAATTGATGTCCTTCCAACCAATGTTAGAAGTCCTCAATATCCTGCAAAGATACACTTGTTAGTTTGTCATTATTAAAACATGGACTTAGGAGCCTAACACGTCTTGGCCTATTATGATGAATTCTAATAATTTATCTTGAAACTCGATTATTATTAGAATATGAACCATGCCATCATATGCTTCAAGATTTGGATGAACAATGAGACCTCCTCATACATGACTATTCATAAGTTTGAAGCCTTAGAAGAAATGTTCCAATCGACCTTTGAAATTGAGAGGGATATCAAAGATAGGACAACTTATAAACCAATAGGGTACTCATCTACCAACTCTTTTAGTAAGAACAAAGAGGTAGCTCAATCTTCATCAGGATGGAATAAGAATAAGGACTTCAAAAGTTCTTATGATAAGAAGCCTGTAGAGAAGACCACTCCAAAGTATCCACAAAGGAGCAAAGGTAACAAATACCCAACTCTAAATCCTAAAGTTTTTCAATATTTTAAAGGCTAAGAATGGGGACCTAAGGCAAATGAATCTCCCAACTGGAGAAATATGATTCCTTTGGAAAGAAAGTTATATTAGCTTAGAGAAGAAGTGGTTTTAGAAGATGAAAATAATGAAAAATCCTAAGATGGACAATATGTTGAACAATAATTAAGTAGAAGTATATGATGAGGATTCTTGGCCTCAAGATGGATAGTTAAAAGTGCCGAACTTTATGGTAAAACGAGTGATGATTATTAAGGCTTTAAATGGCACAAGACAAAAGGAAAATCTATTCCATACTAAATGTCTTATCAAGGAGAATGTATGCTCATTATCATTGATTGTAGTAGTTGTGTCAATATAGCTAGTGCCACCATGGTTGATTTCCTAAACTACCTCATACAAAGAATGTTTTTCCATACAAACTCTAATGGTTGAGTGAATGTAGAGAGTTGAAAGTAACTCAACAAGTTGTGATTTATTTCAAAATTATGAAATACGAATATAAGGTGCTTTGTGATGTGATTCACTAGCATGTTTGTCATATCTTGTTAGGAAGACCATGGAAATTTTATCGATCGACCAAGCATGATGGTAGAATAAATGGTAGTCCCTTTAATCAAATGATTGAAAGCTTACTCTACATCCTCTATCACCCTCATAAGTGAATGAAGCCCATCAAAGATTAAGAGAGATAAAAGAGAAAGGAAAAGTGGTGTAAGAAGAGAGGGCCATTAAAAATGAAGGTGAATAAGAGGAGGAATCAAGGAGGTCTAAGAGAAAGAATCAAATGTGATGTTGGCTATAAATAGGGATCTCTTCAAAGAGAATGATGTGGACACAACCAGGCTCCTCCCAGCCCATGATTTTAACTCTAACCACTCTACTTTCCTATTCCCTATCCTATTTCTTTTGTTTTGCAGGATTATGAAGATGTGTTCACAAAGAAACTTCCAAAAGGTTTACCCCCCACTTCGGGGAGCACCAAATAGATGTTATATCGGGCTCTAATTACCTAATAAACTGAACTATCAATGTAACCCTATAGATACAAAAGAGCTTCAAAGAAAAGTTGAGAAACTCCTCAATAAGGCATACATCAATAAAAGTATGAGTCCATTTATGGTCCCGATGTTGTTGGTACCAAAGAAAGATAGGACATGGTAAATGTATGTTGATTTTCGAGCCATTAATAAAATAACGACAAGGTATCATAACCCAATTACCCATTTGGATGATATTCTTGATGAGTTAAATGGTTCATGGGTTCTTTATAAGATAGATCATAGGAGTGGGTACCAATAAATCTGGACGAAATTGGGTGATGAGTATAAGACCACCTTCAAGACCAAGTTTAGTCTATATGAATGGATGTACATGCCTTTTAGTCTTAACAATACTCCTAGTACATTTATGTGGTAGATAAAACATTTCATAAAATTGTTCATTGGGAAAATCATTGTGGTATATTTTTATAATGCCTTAGTTTATAGCAAATCCCTTAAAGAGCATGTTTTACATTTTCAAAGTGTTTTTGAAGTGCTTAGAAAGGAAAAATTGTATGCTAATTTTGAAAAGTGTTCTTTTGGTGTGAATAAAATAGTTTTTTGGGGGGGATTTGTTGTAAGCTCAAGAGGAGAAGAGGCGGATGAATCTAAGATAGACTCCATCAAGAATTGGCCAACCCCAAAATCCATTGGTGAAGTATGACACTTCCATGGGTTGTCTAGTTTCTATAGGCTATTTTAAAAGGATTTAGAACCATTGTTGCTTCCTTGAATAAGGTTTTCATTAAGGACAAGTCTTTTAAATAGGGTGGTGAGCAAGCCAATGAATTTGAAGCCTTATTGGATATGCTTAGCTCTTCCGCTTATGGCAATTACCAAATTTTGATAAAATGTTTGATATTGAATGTGATGTAAGTAAGGTAGGCATAGGTGTTGTCTTAATGCAAGATCTTAAAACTATTTCCTATTTTAGTGAAAATCTCAAGGGCACAACTCTAAATTATTCCACTTATGATCTAGAGTTATACGCTTTGGTTAGAGTATTGGGTAATTGGTAACATTATTTGTGGCCCAAGGAGTTCGTGATCCAAACCAACCATGAATCATTAAAGCACATTTGATCCCAAGATAAATTGAATAAAAGGTATTCCAAATAGATTGAGCTTCTAGAAAAATTCCCTTATGTAATTTAGTAAAAAAAGGGAAAGAAAAATTTTGTAGTCGATGCATTGTTTAGGAAATATGTTCTAATTTCTACATTGTATTCTAAGTTGATGAATTTTGAGTGTCTAAAGGCAATGTATCCTGAGGACTCCATATTAGCTTAAATTTTTAAAGATTATGAGGTATCCGGTAGGGATAGATGGATAAGGTATAGGACTTCTATACCTTTTTCCAAATTTAATGGTTTTTTGTTCAGAAGAAAAAGGTTGTGTGTGCCCTCTAGATCTTGGAGAGAGTTGTCTGTTAGAGAGGCACACGATGGTGGTATGATGGGTTGCTTCAAAATTAAAAAGACCCTTGGAATCCTATAGGAACAACTCTATTGGCCCAAGACGCATAGTGATGTTGCTAGAATTTTTGGCCAATGCATGGATTGTAGAAGTGCCAAATCAGATAGTCTCCCTCAAGGATTGAATACCCTACTACCCACTCCCTTACACCCATGGTTTCATATTTCTATTATTTTTGTTTTGGAATTGCCTAGGATGGGGAGAGGTAGGTATAACATAATTGATGTGGTTGATTGGTTATCAAAAATGGCCCATATAATCCCATGTCATAAGAGTGAGGACACAACCAACGTAGCCTCCTCAGTTATTGAGCATGTTTTCAAATTGCATGGGATTCCTAGGACCATTTTTAGTGATAGGGACTCCAAGTTCCTTAGTTACTTTTGGAAGTCATTGTGGGGTAGGATTGGCACCAAATTACTTTTCTCAATGTTGTTCCACCCACAAACCGAAGGTCAAATAAAAATGGAAAATAGGACCTTGGGTTCTATGTTATGCTACGTGGTTAAAGGTAAAATGGCCTCTTGATAATATTATATACCATTATTCAAGTTTCCTTGTAATTGTATTATCCAGTCGACTATTATTATGACTCTTTTTGAATGTGTTTACGGATTTAACCCCTTACTCTTGTTGGTCTCACCCCGTTTTTAGTGATGTGGTGATAAGCTTACATGGAAACCAAAGGGTGGAAGCAATGAAGAAGATACATGAGAAGGTGAGTATTCACCTTGAAAATAATATTCAAGATATGGAAAAAAGGGTAAAAACAGGTGAAGAAGACTTGTTCTTAAATTGGATGATTGGGTATGGGTGCCTTCTGAAGGACCCGTTCCCGACCCAAAGAAAAGCTAAGTTGATGCTTCAAGGAGATTCCCCATTCTAATTTCTTGAGAGAATAAATGATAATTCTTACAATATGGATCTTCCTCAGGATTATCAAGTACACAACACCTTTAACATATGTGATATCTTACCACATGATATTCTAGACAATGATGAATCAGTGGATTTAAGGTCAAATCCTTCTTAATATAGAGAGGATGATATGATTTGGAGCTCCTCAAGTCCTCTTGCAAGTTCCTCATGACCTCTTACTAGAAGTCAAGCTAAATAGCTCTAAGGTTGTAAGCTATATTGGCAAAAAGGGGGACCTTGAAGATTTGTTTGATGACTATAAGGTGATGCCATGTATTGTTGATTGATTTGGGTGACCAAACTGATAAGGAGGACAATGGAATTCACTATTTTAAAGTGGATAAAGGTGTGTCGGACCACAACCTTGGTGACTGGCCATCCAAAGATCTTCCCAAGAAGCAAAAGGCAGTAACTCACTACTTAAGGGTGGCTGAAGGTAGGACTGACCATCCCACTCCAGACTAATCATCTTTGTGGTTTTCCCAACTTGGCAGTCATCTTATGGGTTTCAATTCCTTTATTTCCATGGTCACTTTTTAGCCTTTGTAGAAACTATAAATAGAAACTCCTAGGGTTATTTTCATTAACTAATCTTGAGTGTTGAATGAAATTTGCACTTAAGAGTGTTATTGATGAGCTTGTATTGAATGTTTCTAAAGAAATGGGGTATTGAGGGCATTGAATCCCTATCGGTAAGTGCAATATATTTTGTACTTGGATATATTAGATTAAATATTTTAGTGTTTGAAAGACTCATTAGTTCTGAATTTCCTCTATTTTTCTTGTGTCAATTTATCTATCTTTTATCTCTTGTTGATTACCCTTTGTTTTCAT
Source organism: Capsicum baccatum var. pendulum (assembly GCA_030864225.1). Lineage (NCBI taxonomy): Eukaryota > Viridiplantae > Streptophyta > Magnoliopsida > Solanales > Solanaceae > Capsicum > Capsicum baccatum. The sequence goes on along the minus strand of JAQZCD010000101.1, from coordinate 20,260 downwards.
AGTTAAATTCTTATTTCCGTAGTGAAAATTGTATCATCCAACCAATGACCCCTTTAAACCTATGCAATATTGAGATCAAGGTTGTTGTGCCTAAGCACACATACAAGTGCACATAGTTTGACCAAGTAATATTGGGCCTTATAAAAATCCGAATATTGATCCCTCAGAGACTTGTGTAAATAACTATTTAAGCTTAGTTCACTAATAAGATTTATTTAGTGTATACGTAGCCATAAGAGTTTGATTTTTATAAGTAACCATAAACTAAAGATTGTAATAAAGTAAGGGTTTGAAAAATTAATGGAAAAAAACCAGGATTAAGGCTCTATAAACAATCATACTAAGTTATAGAACTTTATTGGTTAGGTTAGTTATCTTGGTTGTTGGTTCACGGGGTCCATACTATGAGTATGGATTTCCAAACCTCTAATAAATTATCCAACTTAGCCCCAAAACTACATCGTTGAGCCGAGATGCGGGAACTAAGTTAACTAATTTCATATATTAATCCTATAATTGAACCAAATTGGGCACTTAAGTATATTCCATTCCTGAGTGCAAATCATAACATCATTCCATGAAGATTACAATCCTGTTCTATTCATCCCACATTCTACTCTACCATTCATCCTTTTGAGTTCACAATTGAATTATGGAATGTATTCTAAGGCTCATGAATCCTTAAAATAGTAATAAAAAGTCTAACAAAACAACCAAATAATCCAATCAACCAAAACTGAATCATATTCAAACAATAGTACTTATGTTCATGGCCTTAACCCCAGAAAATGGTGTTTAGCTGTTCATAGACGTAACAGAAATGACAATAGTATAATTTTTGTTAAAATCTGAAAAAAAAAACTAAATTAAAGAGATAAAACCCTAATTAAAGTGTTCTCCAGCATCACTTCAACTCCCAAGGTTGGCTAAGGTGTTTCCACAAGTGTTTAAGTGTTCTATTTATAGAAGGACACAAGTTGTTGATTTCAACTTAAGGGTGTTTCGTTCCAATATCATATAGGTAATGTCGTACACCAAAAGTGCAGTGGATCACTAAAAATAGACATCCAAAATGTTTCCAAGGGTGTGCGACCACCTTATCGCAGCACCTAGGCAGTGTGGCATGCTAAGAAGTCTAAAAATGCCCAACTTTGCCAAGCTTTGTCTTTGCGTTTGTCCATTGATTTCATTCATTGTGATGTTGTTTCAACTTGATTTCCATAGTTTAAATCAAATTTATACCATCATTATCAACTCAACAAGCTTCCTACAAAATCAAACACCACATATTATAGAACAAAATACATATAATTCAAAACAACGAACTAGTAAAGGTCGTATCTCAAGCTAAGTGCATTAGCTTTTGTCCCTTGATTCTTAACCTGGTGTTTTAACTCAAAATTTACCGTGCATAAATTTTGACCATTAAATTTACATTACATAGAACTTAGATTCTTATTTATAAAAAGAATCATTCACTAAGCACAATAGAAGTCCTCTAAACTAAGCTAAATAAACCCGGATAACAACACTGAGGTGTATAAATCCACCACAGATCATCACCCACACTTACAACCTTATTCATCCTAGAATAACTTTTTACTCTAAGAATCATAATCAGCGAGACTCTAGCACTACAATGACTACACAGAATGCATGTTTTTATACTAAGAATGTTATACAAAATTTATAGCTTAGGAACAGTATGTCAAAATATCCTAACCTTAAGAATTGACTCACCAAGTTGGAAAACTTATGCATCTTACTCAATATAAGAGATCATACAAATCACCCAACTATCATCAAACATGTTTCCTTACAATAAGAGAGTTACCTATAATCACATATATTGATGCAACTTGTCATAGAATGGGTACAAGAATCAAATTTAGCTCACTCTTAGAAAGAATTCACAAGTTACACATGATGAACCATAGGCTTGCAGTTAGTGTAGTACCCCACTAATATCAAAATGTTACGGTACAAGATCAAATAGGTCTTTAAGGTTCGAAATGAAGGCTAAGGGATAGGTAGGAGCTACTTGGCTCAAAATAGTGACTATCTTTCCTAAGCACTTTAATACATCACATGAACATTAAATTGACCTATAACGAACAAAATTTCCACATCATATACCTCCATACACATCTTTTGTTTTGCCCATCTCATTAAGCTAATTCAGATACAAGGTGGTGCGAGTGTTATCTATACATACATTACTCCATTTTGAACAATCTTCATTCTTTTCCTTACATAATTCCCAACCACAACACATATCAATTTTCAACACCAGTAACTATTTCTTGGGATCTTTACTTTCACCTCTTCCCTACTTGTATTTATACTACTTAACTCAATTAATTTTTAACTCAAGAGCTTAGGAGATTTGGGTCAATTTTAGGTCAAACAAAGAAGGTAAACAAACCACATATGAGGCTTCCAATGAGTAGGCTAAAGGCTTAACATGGATAACTAGGATTATGTACAAGGTTTAGTCATTAAGGGTATGAAACATGTCTATCAAACAAATGTGTATATTAGCTCCTAAACCCACACTTTTATTTCACTTTTCACACACACCAGGCTAGTTCTTGCCATCACATCCAACGAGAAATATACAAAAAACATACACCACATATGGCACATGCTCAAATCAAGTAGGATAATCATAGAATCTTAATCACCCAATCACATGGATTCAACATTAAGATGACAATGTAGAAGAGTCATAAACTTGAGCCTAGGAGTCTCAAAAGTAGTGATTCACCATACACAACGTGTTTTTCACCCAACAACTTGCATCATGCAATCATATATATGACCAACAACACTAAACTAACATAAAAAATTTAAAATTTAATCCTATAAAGAAAAAGGATATTGGGTTCAAGGGGCGCCCCCCAAGAAAAGGATCGGAAAGAACAACCACAGGGTGGGTGAAGTGTGCACCTACTAAACTGACCCAACTAACTAAAACTAAGAAAATAAAATCTTTTTCTAATTTTTCAATTCTTTTAAATTTAGGCAAAAACTAAAAAAAAAAAACTATAAATTAAGATCATAAAACATCACTTCACCCGAAACATGGGACTTTCCCTACCCCATACTTAAAAATCTACTTTGACAAAGCACAGATAAAAATACTCCCTGAGGCCTCTATGCCTTGTTAGTAGCATCTTTTAACATCAAGAGTGTCTGACGACCCCACAATTAGTCTCTGTTATGCTCCTTTGCTCTGGTCTTTGATACTCAGAGTTTTCATCAACCTATGACTCAAGAAAAATAAACACTACATGAAGTAAAAACAAAAATACTAAAAATAAAATATCTACCTTAACTTCAGTTGCCTCCCAAGCAGCGCCTGACTTACTGTCGCAACACGACCCAGAATCACTACTTAACCTACTTCTATCATTTTATTCCTCCTACTTTGAGGCCATCTTCTTATTTGTTTTTGACCACTTGAGTGTGTGCTATCAAGCTGAATAACTTTTTAAATTTTATCCTTTCTAGGATCATCAATCATCCTTAACTCAGGCTTAGGTGCTGGCTAGGGCAACTCATTGAGACTGTCCGAAGAGATGTTTAGTGGTGCACTTTCTACAACCCCACAATTATCAACTTTAATTACGGTAATCATAAACAAATATTTGTAGTCGTATGGTGGATTAAATGGATTATAAACTCTGGAAAACTACCTCTTCATCATCCAATCTCATTATAAGAGTGCCTTCTCCCATGTCATCAACACTCCTCCCATGGCTAAGAATGGATGTCCCAGAATGATCAGTACCTTGTAATCTTCAACATAATCCAAAATTATAAAATAAATAGTAATTAAAAACTTACCAAACTTTATGAGTACATCCTCAATTATTCCATCGGGCATAAATATGATTCTGTTTGCCAATTACAGCCTCAACGGGCATAGTCTTGGCTCACCTAACCCAAGAGTTCTGAACATGGATAGAGGCATCAAATTTATACTTTCCCCTAAATCACTCAAGGCATTGATTACTTCACTTTCAATAATCTAGATAGGAAGGGTGAAACTCCCTGGGTCCTTAAGCTTTTCGGATATCTTTTTCACTACCACAGAGCTGCACTCCTCTGTCAATGCCATGATCTCAATACCCTGAAGCTTGATTTTATTAGTCACCATGTCCTAAAAGTACTTATCATACATGGGCATTCCCTTCAAAATATCTAAAAAATAAAGATTAATGTGAAGTTCTCTAAACGTGTCAAATGATAACGCTCAACTTACATGTTAATTTAAGTGAAAGACGGTCATCTTCAATATAATTACCCAACTTTTGAGTCGGGGTTGAATTCACGACAACCAATGTGAGTGACAATTAAACAAGTTTGGAAAAATAGCTACAATTTTAATTCAAACCAATGTTACAAACAGATAAAATTGGGGGAATAGGTATCTACACTAATGTTTCTTTTTGAGTTTTTCTAGAACAAATTCGGGGCTATTAATAATTTGAGTTTTAACAATTACGCACGGATATTAAGGTTATACATTAATAAGGGAGTGATATGTGGGTATTAGCAATCAACTTTAAGTTAGTAAGTCAAATATGGGTAGGTTTGGTTATGGATTTTGATGTTAGTATTTCAACAAAACACCAAACTTTCACCCATTGATTCTTTCGAATACCTAATAGGTGTGTTCAACAATTGGTAACTATAACCTTAATTTAGGCATCCCTATTTATAGGATGATATCCATGGCATAGTCAACCTCATATTCACCCTTTATGTCTAATATAGTGAAAATTTATCCAACTACATACACAATTGTCTATCATTGCTTTGGTCTCTACATCCCTTTTTCAAGGATGGTATGGATTTCTAAATTTTACCCAAAATCCTTCTTTCAAAGATAGTTTTGGGTTTTCTAGAGAATGGAGGTTTCACTCATCATGCTCATATTGGAACATAGGGATCTCACCCATCAAACCCCAACCAAGTTAGCATAGCAATGATAGTACCCATAAATAAGAACTAGTAAATAGAAGCTAGTCAATAACAACCCAGACACACTTTAATACCTTTTCACCCATAACCCCAAGAGGGAGATTTTGTTATACATAAGATAAATAAGAATATATATACCCATAATCTCCATTGAAATAATATATTAAAGCTTAGGTGAATGTTACTTCAAACTTGGAACTCCCATAAATCAACAATGGAAGTGAGCTAATCTTCCACTTAGAAGGTCTCCAATATATTCTTCACTCAAAAATTATAAAATATTTTATTCTCTAATAATGGAGGATTATCAACTACAAAAGCTAAACCTACAAATTGGGGAAGATGGAATTATTGTAAAAAATCTAGGGTTTTTGGCTTTTTGTGAAAAAGGGGATCAACCACGTGCATTTCTAGATTTGCCCTTGGGCTGATTTCTTCTGCTAAGTCACGATTTCTAGGGACTGGCTGTGACCACAGTTAACTTTTGTGATCACAGTTTATTGACTTTTGCTTGACTACCATGATCTCAGTCAGCAGACCACGACCGTGGGACCTGATGCCTTTTTGCTACAATTATTCAGCTGCACTTTCCTTCTCTTTTTTCAATCAATCTAAGCTCCATTCTAAATCTTTCTGTCTTTTCAACTCTATACTTACAAAGGGTGGATATTAGTGCATTTTCACACTAATATATCTCATTTATTCATTCAAAATAAAGTAATGTGCACAAATGTTGATTGTAAATGAGTGGTAAAATCACTACTTATCAACACTCCTAACTTGAAATTTTTGTTTGTCCTCACGCAACACGACCTCTTACAATCAGATACAATTATTTATGCCTAAAATTTATTCCTTAAAGATCAAAATGACTTCAACTTTAGTCACTACCATGAGTAGCTCATTGCACATAGGCTAAGCTAATTTCCACTACGCCCCTCATCATAAGATGCACTATCAAAGGATTCACAAGAAGTCAAAGAGCAATAAAACAACAACCACTAATACTCTAAAAGTGAATCACCTTTAGACCGAAACTAAGTCATACTCCATTTGCCTCGTCGCTCGAAAGGTGACAAAAATCACCCACCTCAACTTATTTTACATGCCAATCTTACAAGAAAAAGAATTTCACACACCAAGCTACAAAATATGTAATAAGGAATTTTAAGTGTACAACCTATCCCTCACAAAATAAATCTCCATGCAACTAGTGTCATACTATAGGCTAGCCCCTATTTCAATTGCCACTACAAAGAAAGTAGGTGGTTGGATATCTCAAAGGACTTTTTATGCTTGTAACGTAGGTTTAGATTATGGTAATATAATATTCAGGAACAACATGGCTACATCCTTCCTTGAACATCTACACCACATATTTCAGTCTTTCTTTTTTACTATGGGTCATTCTTCTTTGTACTCTCTTTTCTCATGCCTAATTTTTGCTCCCTTTGCTTACCCTTTTATTTTATCTTTTTTTCTTGAATTATTCATGTAACTCTTTCCTCTATTGGGTCCTTTCTTTTTTCTATTCCTTTATTTTTATGCTTAGGAACATTCGGCATTTTACTAATATTTCATGGCCTCAAACTTTCTTCCATCAACTTTCACCACCCCCAACATAGGCTTTCATCTTTAAATTGCATATTCAAGTTCAAGGAGCATATGGTTTGGGAGAGGGACAAAAAGAATGGTTCACAACTTGTAATGTGTTTGCCAAAGAAATTTCCGAAGGCTCAAAGTGGGTAACTAGACATTATATTCATGCTTGGGTAGGCTTTTTAGGCTAAAGTAGTTTCCAAAATCACAAAGGAGACCTAAGATTATTTCTCCAACTAAATACAATCAAAATTAGCTTTAAAAGACTAACGGGGAAAGTTCTAGATAGAACAAGTATATAAGAGATGCATGAAAATAGCTCTCCACACATGGCATGAAAAATTCACCAAGGGAGCTCAAATGTCCCTCCTTCTTGAGACAAATTTTGAGTATCTATTTATATTTACAAGTCAAAATCTTGTGGAGCCACAAAAAGAGAAAAAGTTTTGTTACAACATCGCTCACGTCCATGCCCTTGATATTTTCAAAAATCTAGGACGAAAAGGGCTTGCTCATTTTGCATTAGCACCACACACCATTTGCTGAACTATGGCTACAACCAAAGATGTAGTCTCACATACTGGCTTAAAACGGGAGAACTAACCATATGGCTACCCAAACATCACCAATGGAGTATAACATGATCCCAAATTTACAACTTATAATGCTATAGGTACTCAGACTTCCCTTGCATTTTTTTTATATTTATGCCATGGGTACTCAGAATTCCCTAGTATCAATGCCTCAAATCCAAACATGATGGTTTACCCTTAAGAATGTCATCACTCAATCCATCATAGGAAAAAACAAGTCATGTACAACCAAAATCAATTAATAAAGCTAAAGTAACAAGCAAAAAACTAAAACTAGAAGAAAAACATGATAATCCATAAAACGTGGGCACCATCATGGTACCCAAAAATGTAGTATCTCAAAACCAAATAAAAACAATATCCAAAATATCATCCCAAAACAATTACCAACATAAATATCTGGAAAGATACATCAAAACAATACAAATCCGGGGGCACACCCAACTAAAAGAAATGCAGTGTCCTTACTGCATGTGCAAGAAAACAAGAGTAAAAGGTTCTCCCTGTATATGCATCAAAGGCTATCTTCTCCCACAGAGTCGGCATCACCACCACCAGCATCATCAGTTGACCAATATGTAGGGGCCTCATCCTAACTATCCAACCTCGGTGAAGGTAGTCAATAGTTTAGTTTGATCACCTTGAATATGTCTTTCAACCCCTTGCACAACTTTTGAAAAATATGTCTCTCTTCTTCTCCATCTTTACCATTTTCATATGTGAGTCTTTGAGGTCCCCTGAGAAGTAGCTAAGGCCAAATAGGGTCTCTCCAGAGTGGCTACTATTTCACTCTGCTTCTACTACTCTGTTATGTACTTTTCATAATCTGATTGTGCTATATGTGAATGATAGGTAGTAGAGGGCTCTCCATGAGGAAATCTGGATACTAGCTCCCTAACCTCTCTCATTTGATCTAAAAGATCATCGAGGGGGTTTGCTGATGAGGGTCTGCATAAATCTGTGTCCTGTTGGGCTAATTTTCCAAATCCATCTTTCTTTTTTTCTCTAAACTGGGGCACCCTCACCTCAAAAATTGAGTGGAAAAATAAGTGAACCTGGATGCACCCAGGTATCTACACCATATTCCTCCACTTCCACTCTTTTGCATAACTCAGTAATTATGGAAGGAAAGAGAAGATGAGTACCTCTATGTTTTTTGAAGTACCACCACTCTGAGATTACAATTTCATCAACATTTAGAGCAATGCCTCAGAGGAGACAAGCCACCATCTGAGCTCATGTGTCTATAACAATGGTCATATGAGTGCATGGAGAGACTCTACTACAGATGATGTTCAGCCACAATCTTGCTTCAACCTTGAAGTCATTCATCGAAATATCTCTTTTAGTGTTACCCTAGGGAACTGCTTTTCCAGGACATAAAATATTAGCTATCCAGGTCCCTGGTTCACATGCCTTGGAATGAAACTATCTCATGTAAGTATCTGGGAACCCATAGACCACATTAAATTGCTCTGCTCCAAAATTCACTTGCTTACCCGGAATTGTCATCATTGGATTTATGAGAGAGATTATGCTAAGATTTACGTAGAACTCGTATACCCATTACTCATTAGCATAATAGGGTTCTGGGGTAAAGCACATCCTCTGGGTCACAGTGAGTTTGGCATAGAATTCTTGGATCTTCTCTTCCATCTTGTCCAAGTTAATACTCCTTTTGGGGAGTAGTTTTGTCCTATGGAAGTCCTTATAGTACAAGTGTTGGCATTGTGAGTCCATGAATCTAGTGCCATCAAAATGTCCCATATTTTAGGCTTAGAACCTATAACCAATGCAACTCAAACCATCATTAGTATTACTATACCGAAAATATGTTAGATCAAATATAAAACCTCATGCGACAGTGTTATAGAAGGTTTATGGAAGCAGTTTCATGGATTATGCATGCTTACACAAAACAAAAATCTATTCTGCATTACATGATTAGAAAAAGGATATGTGCCACTATTAGTGGCATGATGGGTCACCTCCCATTGAGCGCTTAGTTTAATGCCTTAGTAGGATGCCCTTTCCACTTCCTTGTGTGCTTCCTCTTAGAATATTTGAATCTCTGTTCCAACTTTCTCTCAATATGCAATAAGTGGCAGAGGGACAAAAGATTTAGATCTTCTAAGATTAGGCTTGGAAGAGGTGATGAAATAGCAAGCAATCTTCGGTCTCACCATTTTGAAGACTCGAATCTTTTTACCCAACTTTATGTCAAACTTTCAGTTTGGCTCCTTTGGTAAAAGTGAACCCATCAATAGGCTATTCCTTATTCTACATAAGTTGAGCATCTTGGCCATTGATAGATAGGGTTCCATATAAGAGTCGGACTCCTTATCCCCATGATCAACCATTTGTCAGAGGCATGGATCCTCCTCACATTCTCTAAGCATAATGTTGAAAGTTAGTTTGAACGAGGTCCAACCCCTAATTTCGGGTTATCCTCCTCAAAAGCATCTTTACCTCAGAATGATCTAGAGTTATCATAAGGTATTTATTTTGCTATTTTTTGAGACTCTATCACCATTTCTTTAGTTGTGACTTCTTCTTCCTTATATAACTTGGTTGATTGGGAAGTTACCAAGGAGTCTTCGCTACCAAGATCATCATCGTAGCTTGGTCTCTTTTCTTGATGAATCTCCTCTAGGGAAATAGCATTATAGGGATTGTTCCAATCTTTTTTTCTTTGCGCATTTCCGCCATCTTGACACTTATCCATCTTAATGCCTCTTGATGCATCTCTTCTAGATTTGCCTCCATTGACTTTATTCGATCCAAAATAGCTTGTACCCCTGTGGCTAAGCTATTGGACTCGGTATGTTGCCCTTCCTTCTCCTCGTCATAGAACCTATAAAGCTCATAAGAAGAACTAGAAACACGGTTAGCATAATAGGGGGAAGGGAATTTGGACAGTCATCCTAGTGTCTTTCTCTACCACTACATAAAGGACACCTATCCTCCCCATAGGATTAAAATGGTGAGTCCATCTTTCTTGGGGAAGCATAGTTATAATCTCTCCTGAAGTTTGGCTTGCCAGAAATTGGACATGGGTCATCATTATAGGATTCCCAATAACCAGCATCATACTCTTCGAAAGATGCCATAGAAAAAAGTAAAAAAATAAAATAAAACCTATCTACAAAGAAAAATCACAAACAAATATATACAAGCTTGAATTTAAGCAAGTAACTAAAATGTCAAACTAACTTAATACACCAAATTGTTCCTAAAAAATAGCGCCATTTTTATAATGCTTAACTTACATGTCAATTTAAGTGCAAAGTGATCGTCGTCAATATATTTACCCAACTTTGGAGTTGGGATCGAATCCACGAGGAACAATGTGAGTGGCAACAAAACAAGTTTTAAATAATAGCTAGAAGTTTAATTCAAACCAATGTTACAAAAAGATAAAATGGGGGAATACTTATCTACACTAATTTTTCTTTTAGAGTTTTAACAATTATGCACGGATCTTGGGATTCTACATTACTAGGGGAGTGATATGTGGGTATTAGCAATCAACTTCAAGTTAGTAAGTCAAATATGGATAGGTTTGGTTATAGATTTTGATACTACTCTTTCAACAAAACACCAAATTTTCACCCATTGATTCTTTCGAATACCTAATGGGTGTGTTCAACAATTGGTAACCATAACCTTAATTTAGGCATCCCTTTTTCTAGGATGATACCCATGACATAGTCAACCTCACATTTACCTTTATGTCTAAGATAGTGAAAATCTAGCCAACTACACATACAATTGTTCCTAAACTTCCAATAAAACCCTTCTTTCGAAGATGGATTTGGGTTTTCTAGAGCATGTAGGTTTCACTCAACATACCCATGTGGGACTTTGTGGCTTTCACCCATCAAACCCCAACCAAGTTAGCATAGAAATGATAATACCCATAAATAAGAACTACTAAATAGAATCTAGTCAATAACAACGACAAACACTTTAATCCCTACTCACGCATAACCCCAAAAGGGAGATTTAGATACATATAAGATAAAAAAAAAAAGTATAGATATATCCATAATCTCCATTGAAATGACTTATTGAAGCTTAAGTGAATGCTACTTCAAACTTGGCACTCCCACAAATCAACAATAGAAGTGAGCTAATCTTCTACTTAGAAGGTCTCCAATATATTCTTCACCTAAAAATTATACAATATTTTTTTCTCCAAGAATGGAGGCTTATCAACTATAAAAGCTAAACCTGCAAATTGGGGAAGATGGAATTATTGTGATAATGTGAGTGTTTGGGGATTTTTGTCAACATTAGGATTAACCACGTACATTTCTAGATTCGCCCCTTGGGTTGATTTCTTTGCTATGATGTGATAGCACGGATCTGACTGCAATCGCGGTTATGCGACCGTACTTAACTGCTAATATCAAGGTTGATTGACTTTTGCTTTACTTCTACGATAGCGGATAACGGACCACGACCGCAATACCAGAGGCCTTTTTGCTCTAAGTCTTCAGCTGCACTTTCCTGCTCTCTTTTTAATCAATTTAAGCTTTATTCCAAATATTTCTATCTTTTCAACTCTATACCTACAAAGAGTGGATATTAGTGCATTTTCTCACAAATATATCTCATTTATTCATTCAAAACAAAGTAATGTGCATAAATGTGGAGTGTGAAGGAGTTGTAAAATCACCACCCATCATCAAACACTTCTTGAAGTAGACATCCTTCTTTGCTTTCTAGAACCGCTTGGGGAACAATGGTGATGGTCATTCCTTTGCAACAACTTTTGTTTTTAGGATCTCAAAAGTTCCCAAATTTTTAGCAACATTGTCTACAACTATTTGAGGAACAAACTCTTCATCAACCTCCTTATTTGTCTTTAGAGGAATATCATTCAGCTCTTTACCTCTCATCAAAGTCATTTCCATTACTTATTTTGGGGATTAATTATCGCTTGGCAAACCATCTTGAGGACTAGTGTTTTGTGCTTGTGACAGCTGCCCCCATTTGTTGCTCTAACCATTTCTATGAAATTTGCTATTTTTTTATTTCTGCAGCCATCTATTCTTTGTTAGCCAAAATCTTTTTTAGAGTTTATTTATGTTACTGGCCTGAGTATTATGTTGTTGTTGCTAAAACTCCTATTGCTGGTTATTTTCCTAAGGATAAATTCATAGTCTTCCACTTTTGATGGTAGGCATTACCATAATTTAGCTTTTGTGCTGTAAGACCCCGTAAAGTTCCCTCATAGTCTAAGCCTTTAGAACATGTCTAGTGAAGCCTTATTTCATCTCTAAAATATTTAGGAATGACTTCCAAAGTTATTAATATAGGAAATTGAATTATCTTTCCAATGATACCCATTTCATCAAAATTCGATGTCGAAAGAGAAAGATATGGACATTTTAAAGAAAGCAGTCTGAACTACCCAGGTGCGATAGAGAGGTCCGATGGACCGTCGAGATAGCGACGCACCTTCGCCCAGACCGTCGTAACTGAGATAGTGAGTCCAATCTATGTCTAAGTGCAACGGTCAGGCCGACAGACCATTGAGCTAGCGACGGACAATCGCCCAAGCCATTGCAGATGAGGCAATGAAACCCTATTCTGATCCAGGTGCGATGGTTAGTTCGACAGAGTCACACCAACCTTCGCAGATCTCGTTCAGTATTTTTAAGTCATTTTTAGAAGGACTTTTTGGTCTTTTTCCACCCTTTTAACACTTAGATATATTCAAAATAAAGTAAATAACTTCATATCCATCAAAAACATCAAGACCTAGGGTTTTCTCCCTCAAGAGCAAACTCAATTCCTTCTCCAAGAACTTCAAGATTCCACTATAATTTCTACAAATTGAGTTAAGATTCAAAGTTTCCTAGTCAAAAGCTTCAAGAACCCTCACTCAAGAGTTCTAAAAAGAGCCTCAAGCAAACTTATTCATCTAAAGTCAAAATCTAAGGTATGTAGGGTTTGAACAAGGGTAACCCTTTCACCCTTGAACCCAAATGCTTACTTTAAAGTAAAATTTCTGTAATTGATGAGATTTTTCCATGAATGTCAAGTTACGGTTTATACCCATTTCCATTAGTTGCAAGATTTTGATATTTACCATGAATTGAGAGTTGAATTACATGATTTTTAATTGTATTCCATGCCTATTGATAAAAAATTATAGATTTCATGATACCTTATGAGTAATTGCATTACCAAGTATGAATTTTAAGATATTTTGATATAAGACTGATGATTAGGTCAATAGACCCCATTTAAAGATTGTTGTTTAAGATTGTTTGTGCTATAAGCACCCCTTGGTTAGGTTATCTTCAGATTTCAAATAAAGATTTGACCCTTTTGGGTCTAAGCTAAGATAAAAGCCCACCTTAATTATGACTTGGAGTCAAGAGAAGTATATTTGGTCTTTATTATAGACCCTTGAATTATTTTAAAGTGGATTTCCTAAAATTTCTAAGCTTAAGTATGGGAATAGTATTTAGCACCGAGTTGGGTATGATTCCAAGGTCTCATGCCCCAAACTACGTGCCCCTATGGGTTTCTGAGTTACCCCAAGTGGGTTAAGATAAGTGATCACTAAAGTTAACGTTCTATTCTAATGGCAAGGGTTAGATCAGCTCTCCCAAATGTGGGCAAGACGTTGGACTCCATGTAGCTACATGGTTTATGTCGGTTAGAAGAAACTCCCAAAGTAGTCCCCTACTACAATTAAGATAAAGTTTCCTATGTCCCAAAGTTCTATAAGCTCTAAGTGTTAAAGAAGTCATTTATTCTTCATCAGATCAAAGTTCAAGTTTCGAGAACTAATGTTTTAAGATTTCTCTTGCTTATGTATTTTGAGAATAAGATGGATAATATGGGTTTTAGAACTAACATAATGACTCACGAGATTTATCATTATGCCTTATTGTACAATGATTTATGATATTCAGTTTTTAGTTTTATCCAAGCTATACGAGTCATTAATAGCTGCATACATGATTCCATTAACATTGATACTATTTTCTTAATTAATGCATATATCCCTATATACTCAGTACATACTCAAAGTAATGATCCACATACACGTTTGTGTGCTATATTGTCTTATAATATAGGTTCAGGTGCTCAGTCCCAACAGTGACAGTGATCTTCGAGCATCTTATCTACATCCTAATCCTTGGTGCGTCTCATGGTTCGAGGACCTATATTTGCAGCTTTTTCTCTTTCATAGTTTTTTAAGTTTTACTTTCATATCATTGCAAGTAAGTTAGAGGTTTGTCCCAATGGCTCTCCAGTTTGAGCAGTAGAGGCTTGGTCAAACTAGACTGTCAGTTGAAGTAGTATTCCAGATTATTAGTATTTTTGCTATTCAGACATTATTTCCAGTTATTTCGGATTGTAGTTGACACAATAAAGTATCATTGTTTAGCTTATTTATCCTAAAGAAAGTATTGGAAGTAGTAATAGGCTCAAAGCATTAGCTTAGGGCTACTTGTTGCCTTAAGAACTGTATCACATCTCGAGATAGGATTTTGGGGCGTTACATGTGCATTGTCTACAAAGTTGATGGATTCAGGATTGGCACCACACATACCTATAGAGTGGTCACTGTTGCCACAAAATCTCACACCATAATGTACCCCCCCCCCCCCCCCCCCCCCCCCCCCCCCCCCCCCCCCCTAGGTCTGCTTCACTACATTGACCTGTGCCTAATTCTATTACACACCCAATTTGCTAAATTAAGTAATTATTTGACTCTACATAGTTGAAAGTTGGGCAGCTATGGCAGTTTACTATCAAATTCGATCATACCCACAACCTTTTTCATTGAGATCCTTGAGGTATCACCAATGCCTATCTAGATTTCCTTGGGCAGGTCCATTTCAACAAGGTGTATAGATCATCCTAAGTCTTTTCAAAATTTTGACCACCTGTAGATGAATCTATAAAAAAATTCAATGTTGTGGTTAAGTACCTTAACAAATGTGTGAGCTAGTACCTCATTAGACTGTGGTGATGTGGATAGTCCAGAAGAAGAGACTAGAATCTCTCTCAAGAATGAATAGGTTCTTATTTGGCCCCCTACTTAAAGCTCAAAATATCTTTGTGTGGTCTTGCAAGCTTACCAAATGGGACGAATCGGATCAGGAACTTTCAAGCTAAGTCATACCATGATTTGATTGAACCTACAGGCTTAGCATTCAACCACATCTTTGCATCCTCAAAGAGTGAAAAGGGGAAGATTGTCAACCTGACATAATTAGTTGACTCACCTATAGGGATGAATTTGTCACTGATCTCCACAAAGTTTTGCAAGTTGACCTATTGATCTAGATGTGATAGCCTAGCAAACTATCCACTGTTGTGCAGAAGCTCCACCATATTTTGCTTCAATTCAAATCTGCCTCCAGGAGCGGGTCTTCCTATAGCGGAGGTCACATTTATTGCAATTGGGATTGCCACTTCATGAACTGTCTTACAGGATAGTGGATCCTAAACCATTGTAGCAGGATTGTCTTATTCCTCATGAATTTATGTCATATAGTATGCAAGGATTGCTTTTATCCTATGTTGATGAAATCGTTGCTCAGGCTCGGGGTATTACTCAACCAATTCCCTATCTTTTGCCTGCTTAGTTGATTGCTAACTTGTTTCCTTCAAATTCAAAAACTAAGACAAAGTTAAAATCACCAAGAAATCAAAAAGTAAAACTAAAACTATGATGGTTGCCAAATTAAAATCTCCGGCTACAGCGCTTAAAAACTTGTTGTGCCCAAGGCACATGCAAGTGTATATGGTCTTACCAAGTAATACAATAGCCTTATGGATAGATGAATATCGATCTCTCAGAGACTTGTGTTAACAGTTATCCATGTTTAGTTCACTATAAGATTTATTCAATGTATACATAGCGACAAGAGTTTTTTAAGATATAAGTACTCATAAAGTAAACAATATAATAAAGTAAGGGCTTAAAAGATCAATGGGATAATCCTAGGTTTAAGGCTATACAAGAAATCATACTACATTCTAGAACATCATTGCTTAGGTTTGTTGTCTTGTTTTATGGTTCATGGGGTCTATACTATGACTATGGCCTTCCTAACCTCTAATAAATTATCCAACTTAGCCCCCATAACTACATCGTTGAGTGGGAATGCGTGAACTAAGTTAGATGATTTCATATTCATTTCATACATGAAAAAAATAGGTCACTTAAGTATATTCCTACCCTAAGTACATATCATAACATCATTCCATGAAGATTACAATCCTGTTCTATTCATCCTATGTTCTACTCTACTATTCATCTTTCCGAGTTCACAATAGAGTTATATTGCATGAATTCTAAGGTTTATGACTCCTTAAAATAAATAGTCATAACAAGGATGAAAAAATAAAAAAATATGACAATCAACCATAACCGAATCGATTCAAAATAATAGTACTCATGTTCATGGCCTTAACCTTAAAAAAGGGTGTTTAGCCGCTCATAGACGTAACAAGAATAACAATAGAATAATCTATGTTAAAATCCATAAACAACTACATCAAAGAGACGAAACCCTAATTGAAGTATTCTACAATCTCCCTTCATGTCCCAAGGTCATCCAAGGTGTTCCACAAGTGTGTGTTCTATTTATTGGAGGACACAAGCTGCAAATTTCAACTTAAGGACGTTCTACGCAAATATCACACAATTTAGGAAGCGTGGCAAGCCAAAAACGTGCTGGATCAATTGACATCCCTAAAGTTTCCAAGGGTGTGACACGGCATTATCACAGCACCTAGGTAGCATGGCATGCCAAGCACTCCAAAAGTTCCCAACTTTGCCAAGATTTGTCCCTTGCTTTTGTCCTTTGATTCCATGCATTGTGGTGTTGTTTCCACTTGATTTCCAGCTTTTAAATAAATTATATAACATCATTATCAACTCAAAAATATTCCTACAGCATCAAAAACCACACATTAGAGCAAAACACACACACAATTCAAGACAACGAACAAG
The DNA here is from genome assembly GCA_030864225.1 of Capsicum baccatum var. pendulum. Classification (NCBI taxonomy): domain Eukaryota; kingdom Viridiplantae; phylum Streptophyta; class Magnoliopsida; order Solanales; family Solanaceae; genus Capsicum; species Capsicum baccatum. The sequence continues at coordinate 3,085 of JAQZCD010000101.1, read as the reverse complement.
TAAAGGTCGTAGCTCAAGCTAAGTGCACTAGCTTTTATCCCTTGATTCTTAACCTAGTGTCTTGACTCCAAATTTAAAATGCACAAACCTTGAAAAATAAATTTAGATTACATAATACTTAGATTATTTCTTATACCAGTAATCACTCATAAATCACAAGAGAAGTCTTCTAAACTATGCTAAATAAGCCTGAATAACAACAATGAGGTGAATAAATCCACCTCAGATCAAAGGCCTTAACTATGTATTTACTAAATCAGTTGGAATACTAACTGACAAGGTATTGTTGTCTCCTAAAAATGCATAATACAAGTGAGAAGGAAGGGCCTTCAATCCCAAGATCGGTGGCTCCTCAATAGATGTCAGACCTGGTGGAGTCGCTCTATTCTTCAAGTCCAAATCCAACTTCTTTAGTTCATAAGTGTAAGATCCTCTACAAATAAGAGTACTTATCATCTCATCATACTCATCAATACCATCATTGTCAAAGTTCATTATCACTACTTCTAATGCCTCTACACCATGTAACTCCTCAATAAGTGCAGTCAATACATTTTCATCAACTATATCTATCACAGACAGCACTCTCATATCTATTGGCTACCATATTAACTAACCCACATTAAAAGTAACTTGTTCATCATTGAGATTGAATTTAATATGTCCCATATCCATGTCAAAAAATGCCCTACCCGTGGCTAGGTAGGCCCTTCCTAAGATAACAGGAACATCAAAATCCACCTCATAGTGAAGAATTAGGAAATCAACTTGGAATATGAAGAAGGCTACCTTTACCAAAACATTACACCAAATACCAACCAGTTTATTCATAGTTTGGTCAGCCATGAATATTCTCATTGACATCAGTTTAGGTGTCCCTAACCCCAACTTCATGTGAACTACTAACTACAATAAATTTTGCTAGCTCCGAAGTCACACAGTGCTCGTGTGAAATTCAAATACCCAATAGTGTAAGGAATAGTGAAAGCTCTAGGGTTCTATTTCTTCCCATCTAAATTCCAAGAAATAATAGCACTATAATGGTGAATAGCGGGCCCAAAACTGTCATCCGTTTTATCGTCATTAAGTCCTTCATGAAATTTTCATAACCGAGTTTCTACTCAAATGCTTCAAGAAGAGGGATATTCACAGACAACTCCTTTAACGTAGACATAAATTTCTAATATTTTCCTTATTCTTTCTTATTCTTCAACCTTTGAGGAAAAGGTAGGAGAGGTCGTGGAATGGTCTTCAAAATTGGTATGACCTCCTTATCCTTTCTTTTATTAGTTTCAGCTCTTTTCTCAACAAACTTCAATTTTAATAACATCTCAGCATCAGCTACCAACTTCTTAGTTTCAGCTTCGGGTGCATTATTAAGATCAATAGTATTATCCCTCACCTCATCAACTATCGGCATAAGAGGATCAATAGTAGCCTTACCACTTTAAGTGCTAATGGCCAAATAGTGACAGTATTTTTTTGTATTTTGCATAATATACTCAAAAGAGTGTTCAGTTGACACTGATTTAATATGGCCAACCTCTAACCAAACTGGTGCTCTAGTTGCTTAATAGAACTAGCATGCAGTTCTACCTTTTAGCCCAGTCCTAAAATATCGATCTTAATCTCCTTAATTTTACTCTCTTTATTCTCAGAACCCTTAACCTGGTTTTTAAGTAAAGCTTCTATCCTCAAATCAATATCATGGTTCCTCTAGCAGAACATACACACCCCTCTTTATTTTATAGTCATTCTTTTACCTTCAGCCACTATCTCTAGCTCTGCTTTGATCCCTATACTTGTCTCTATAATAGTTCCAACTTGATTCTTTTGCCTCGAGTTCAAAGAATCCTGATTGGACCCTTAGCCCTTGGCTCAAAAAATTATCATCTCTTTATCCAGGTACTTAGTCTCCTTCTTAGAGTCAAACTCAGAATGTCTAGTCTACTTACCTTGTGGGTCCATTGTATTCATCTTTTCAGAATTCATGGTTTCAAACTACTTAGTAAGTAACCCAATCTCTGTACTCAATTATGCCATCTCTTAAGCTATTTTCTCATTTATGATTCTCTATTATCTAGAAGAACCGATAGCATAAGTATCAACTCCACTTTTTGCCTCCCGAGTAGCCAGCCTCGATTGGTATTAGAGACCCAATCTAAGATTTTTGTAGCTAGCTCCTAACTAAGGCTCATGAAAGCCCCACTAATAATTATATTGGCAACAACTTTGGTGTTGCATTCAGGGCTCTATGGAATATCTCAAGAAAATTCCTCCCTGAAATTCTATGATTGGGCATAGTCATCAACTTCTTATTGAATCATAGCCATGTTTCTTAAATTCCTTAGAATTCGATTACCTAAAATTATTTGTCTCATTCTTTAACTATAGCATTCTAGAAGGTGGAGGAAACGGTCTAAGAACTGTTTTCACAACTTATTCCATGTAGGGATAGACCCATGAGGTAGTTCCCCCAACCATAATGTTACTTTTTTAATAAGAGAGAATGGGTACAACCTGAGTCTCAAAGTTTCTCTACTCACACCAAGTAAATTATATGAAGTGTAAATCCAAACAAAATTCATGACATGCATGTTTGCATCATCAGTTGGCAAACCATAAAATATTTCCTTTTGAATAAGCAGTTGAATCATAGCACTTATAATATCAAATTTCACACCTTAGGGCAAATCAAGATGAATGATAGATCCTATATCGATAGGCTCAACATACTCGAAATCTTTCTTTGGATCATCATATGCTGGAAAGAACATTAAAGTTGGGGGTTCTTAAGCTCTATCTCTTCTAGTTTTGTCAAGTTTTTATTGTTTTTTTCTTTCTGTCTCACTCTTTCCTCTTAAACTGCACAACAGGAAACATCATCCCTCCTTGCATTTTCTTCAGCCAATAATCGAGCAGTGGTTAGCACAGCTATTTCCTGAACTCCCAACGGAGGTTGAGGATTTAAGAGATCTGGGTCATCATGAACTCCATGCTCATGTCTTCCAATGCTATGAGTCTTTCGTATCATTCTTTAAAGATTAAGGCCAAGTGAGATCAAGGGATTTCCTTGAGTACTAGG
>JAQZCD010000100.1:0-43435 GCA_030864225.1 Capsicum baccatum var. pendulum | reverse complement strand
CAAAAAGATAGGCTGATATGCCATAAGGTTCAAAACATCTAATATACTATTAATGAATAATAATATCTAAATTTGAAATACTGTCCAAAAACTCTAGTCTGAAAAGCCTCTAACTGAATCTGTCTAAAAGTAGAGTTAATAGGACAATCCCCCAACTAACTCCATTTACAAAAATACTACTAAGCTGAAGTACTAAAATAAAAGCATATCCTCGATAGATGAGGAATCACTGCTAAATCTTCTACCACTAGCCGAATCTGGCTAAGCACGGTCAGGAACCCGAGCATCTGAACCAATGATATAAAACATCATAGTGTAAGAAATAGGTATGCAATCAGTACGTGTGAATGTACTGGTATGCTAAATATGGTAAGGCTGAATGCATGGGATCATATGCATGAATAATAACTAACTAAATGATATGCAAGAGCTAGATAACATACATGAAGGACTGAGTATACTGGAACTAAATTTGATTACTGATAACTAAATATACTGATAATCTGAGATCATTAATAATCTGAATTACTAATAATTGAGTGACTGTATCTAACAGTCCAGATTCTATAGAACTAAACTGAGTTCTATTCTGAAGACTACGATTGAAACTAAAACTATAAGAGTTCTCACTTAACCGAAATGCCCCTGAGTAAGCTGAGTGGGGTCTAACCTGTAATCCCATTTGGAAGGGTACTAGTACCGTGCCACGGGTAAAGACACTACTGTGGTAAATCCTATCTGATGGGTGACCCTGAATAGGAAGTCAAGCCTAATCTGATGGGTTACCCCTGGGAGGTAGGCAAGCCTTAATTTGATGGGTGACTCCTCACATCCTACGCTGGCTATGTAGTTCTGTAGCGTGAGATTGCTACTAATGACTCTTCCTGCTTGACGGGAGAATTCATCACCTCTACACTAGCTTGGTGCTAGTTCCTATTCCCAATTGAAAGACACTGAACTGAGTATACTGAGCTGGACTAATACTGAGATTACTGAGTTTTTCTAAGTTCTATAACTGACTGAATACTACTGAGTTCTGTAACTAACTGAGAGTACTACTAATCATGACATGACAGATACTATTCTTCCACTACCACTGGCTCTAGGTAAACAGCTAATTATCGGGTATTAAATACCCCAGGACTCGATAGAATGAAAAGTAAAGCAAAGCATTATCTTGAATAACATAACAATGTTCACTTGGGCATTATTCATTCACAGATACATTTCATCAAAAACTTGTAAGGCATTAACTTGTTCATGGATTGGGAATATATGTTAGCATGCTATAATGGCATTATTTCATTCTCATAGACAATTTATCAAACACATAAGAAACATAGGGAATATATGTTAGCATGCTATAATGGCATTATTTCATTCTCATAGATAATTTATCAAACACATAAGAAACATACTTGGTTCATTAAATCATAGACACTTAGAGTTAACATGGTTACAACAATCAACTTGCAAATTGAAGGGTTTATCATGAATATCATGTAATTCAACACATACTAGAATCAATTCTTAGAACTTGTAATCTGAATCATGGATTACAACTCAAACAACATCATGAACATGAATTCAATCTAATTCAACCATGGAAATCACAAATCATAAATATTGTATTTTATAAAAGGATCCTTGGGCTTCATGGAAGCTAAGGATCCATGGATAAACATCTAACATACCTAGAAATCTAAATTCTTGAAGTTCTTGAAGACTCTTGGAGAGATTCTTGAGATTGCTTTTGAAACTTGGGGCTAGAGTTTTCTATCTTTGAGAGAGAATGTCTTAAACTGTGGAAAAGTGAGTTAATAATGACCTAAATATGTTTTTAGAGATTAAATCCCACATTTGGGTGGATTAAATACATGGGAAAAGATTAAGTTAACCTTGGACGAAAATTAATTTTTTGCAAATTTTTCTGATTTGGACGCCTGGTGCGACGCGGATCTATCGTGCCGTGTCACTAGAAAATGACAATTGGAAAATTTCATGGTGGCGCGATGCTTTGGTATCGCGTTTCCACTTTATTTGTGAACTGGAAGTGCACCGCGACGTGGTGGAATCGCGTTGGTACACTGGAATTGGCAATTGTGAACTGGGTCTATGGCGTGACACTGAAAATTAACAATTGATATTTTTACACACTCCACGATGCGCTACTGTCTTGAATGACGATGTTTAATGACTGAAACTTAAAATTGCCATAATTTTTTATCCGGTTGCCGGATTTAGGCAAATTTTATATCGTTGGAAAGCTAATTGAATTTCCTATACAATGGCAAGCTCTAATCTGAAAATTACTAAGTATTTCAAAATTTTTTTATTTAGGATAACCCATGTATTGAGGGTTAATCTATGCTAGGGAAATACGGGGTATTACAATACTCCCTCTTGGGAACATTCATCCTCGAATGTGGCTTGTTAAGCTGAGAGAGTATGGACAGGCTGAGTTTATGTACTGAACTAGAAAAGCACAACTGAAGCATGATTACTTGACTGGTCTGATATACTGAACTTACATACTGAACATGCATATCTGATACATGATTACATGGCTAAAATTGATTCATGAAATACAAGAATGACATGAGAATGATATGAGATGGTAACTGATAGGGGTGGGCACGGTATGCTACTGAAACCAAAATTTTTTGTACCGCGGTATGCATGTTATGGTATTGGTATGGTTTTTTGTAGGATTTTTAAATTATTATGTTATTTGGTACGATATTTGGTATTTATGCAATAAATATCGAAATACCATATACCGTATTTGAACCTTAGGATCTAATTCCAAGTTTTTAACAACTCGAGACTACCTCTAGTTGTCACACGGTGCTTGCGACCCCGAAGGACCACAAGCTAACCCATGAATGATATCTGCTGTGAGCACTGAACAATAATACTGAAATAATTATGGAATAATAGGCTTATATGCCATAAGGTTCAAAATATCTAAAATACTAATAATGAATAATAATATCTAAATCTAAAATACTGTCTAAAAATCTAGTCCAAAAAGCCTCTAACTAATCTATCTGAAAGTGGAGTAAATGGGACAATCCCCCAACTAACTCCATCTACTAAAATACTGCTAAGCTAAAGTACTAAAATAAAAGCATATGCTTGATAGATGAGGAATCACTGCTAAATCTGCTTCTATGGGGTGAATCTAACTAAGCGCGGTCAGGAACCTGAGCATCCAAACCTATGATATAAAATATCATAACACAAAAAATAGGTATACGATCAGTATGTGGGAATGTACTGGTATGCTAAATAAGGTAAGGCTAAATGCGTGGGTTCATATGCATGAACAATATCTAACTGAATGATTTGCAAGAGATGGATAACATACATGGAGGATCTGTAACTACTGAACATACTATGCGTACTGTAACTAAGTATACTAGAACTGAATCTGATAACTGAATGTACTGATAATCTAAGATCATTGAAAATTTGAATTATTGATAACTGAGTGACTGTATCTGACAGTCCTGATTCTGTAGAACTAAACTGAATTCTATTCTAAAGAGTGCGACTGAAACTGAAACTGTGGGAGTTCTAACTTAACAACATGTCCCTGAGTAAGCTGAGTGGGGTCTAACCTATAACCCCAGTTGGAATAGTGCCAGTACCGTTCCAAGGGTAAAGACACTATTGTGGTCAAGCCTATCTGATGGGTGACCCTGAATAGGAAGTCAAGCCTAATATGATGGGTGAATCCTTATATCCTACATTGTCTACATAGTTCTATAGTGTGAGACTTCTACTAATGACTCTGCCTGCCTGACGGGAGAAGTCATCACCTTCACACTCGCTTGGTGCTAGTTCCTACTCCTAACTGAAAGCCACTAAACTAAATATACTGAACTGAACTGTATTAATATTGAGATCACTGAGTTTTTCTAAGTTATGTAACTGACTAAATTCTACTGAGTTATGTAACTGACTGAGAGTACTACTGATTGTGATATGACTGATACTATTCTGTCACTGACACTGGCTCTAGGTAAACAGCTAAATTATTAGGTATTAAATACCCCCAGGACTTGATAGCATGGAAAGTAAAGCAAAGCATTATCTTGAATAACATAAAAATATTCACTTGGGCATAATTCATTCACAGAGACATTTCATCAAACACTTATATGGCATTAACTTCTACATGGATGGGGAATATATGTTAGCATGCTATAATGGCATTATTTCATTCTCATAGATAATTTATCAAATAGATAAGAAGCATACTTGGTTCATTAAATCATAGACACTTAGAGTTAACATGGTTACAACAATCAACTTGCAAATTGAAGGGTTTATCATGAATATCAAGTAATTCAACACATATTAGAATCAATTCTTGGAACTTGTAATCCAAATCATGGATTAAAACTCAAACAAAATCATGAATATGAATTCAATCTAATTCAAACATGGAAATAATAAATCATAAATCTTGTATTTTGAATAAGGATTATTGCGCTCCATGGAAGGTAAGGATCCATGGATAAAAATCTAACATACCTGGAAATCTAAATTGTTGAAGTTCTTGGAGACTCTTGGAGGGATTCTTGTGATTGCTTTTGAAACTTGGGGCAAGGGTTTTCTATCTTTGAGAGAGAATGTCTTAAATTGGGGAAAAGTGAGTTAATAATGACCTAAATACATTTTTAGGGATTAAATCCCACGCCTGGATAGATTAAATATATGGGAAAAGACTAACTTAACCTTGGACAAAACTTTAATTTTTTGCAAAATTTTCCCGATTTGGGCCCCTGGCGCGCGCGGTGCTATCGCGCCGTATCACTGGAAAATGACAACTGGAAAATTTCATGGTGGTGCGATGTGGTGGTATTGCGTTGCCACTTTGTTTGTGAACTAAAAGTGCATCGCGGCACAGTGGAATCACATTGGTACACTGAAAATTAACAATTGTGAACTGGATCTATGGCGCGATGCGCCAATATCGTGGAGCAACACTGGAAATTGACAATTTCTATTTTGACACACTCTGTGATGGGCTACTGTCCTTAATGACGATGTTTAATGACTGAAACTTAAAATTGCCATAACTTCTTATCGGTTATCGGATTTAGGCAAATTTTGTATCGTTGGAAAGCTAATTGAATTTCCTACACAATGGTAGGATCTAATATCAAAATTACTAAGTATTTAATTTTTTTTATTTAGGATAACCAATGTACTGAGGGTTAATCTAGTCTAAGAAAATACAAGGTATTACAATATCTAACAGTCCTGAATCTGTAGAACTGAACAAAGTTCTATTCTCAGACTGGAATTGAAAATAAGACTATGAGAAGTAATCATCTAACTGACATTCCCCTTTCTGAGCTCGTTGGATCCAACCTATAATCCCAGATGGAAGGGTGTCAGTACCCTGCCTCGGGTAAAGACAAGTTGCATCTCCCTCATCTGGCAGGTGCTCTGAACGAGAACGGTGGTACCCTCAACTTGCAGGTTGATGTATCAACCTATGATGGCTACATAGTTCTAGAACACAAGGACTGCTTCTAAGGATCACACCCTCTACTGGCAGGTGAGTCCCCATCTGTGGGTTCGCTCGGTGCTGAATCCTACTTCCAACTGAATAGACACTGAACTAATTTCTAGTTCATACTAGGCTTGACTGAACTGTTACTGATTATACTGTCTAACTAAACTAAACTGAGTTCACTGAGTTCCATTGACTGATGGACTACTACTGAATTCTATTAACTGACTGAATTACTGTGGTCTAAACTGAATATTGAACTGGACTAGAATGATACTAAGTCTACTGAGTTTTTCCTGAGTTCTGTAACTGACTGAGAGTACTACTAATCATGACATGACTGATACTATCCTGAGACTGACCATGCCTCTAGTTAATCAGCTAAATTGTCAGGTATTAAATACCCCCAGGACTCGATAGCATAAATTATAAAACACGGCACAATGTTGAAACATGATAAATAAGTACTTGGTCACCATTCATCCATTGGGACATTCTAGCAAACACTGACATGCCATGAACTTGAATACATGCTAACATAATATAATTTCGTTATTTAATTATCATGAACAACTCATCAAACACTTGGAAGACATTGTATATGCACACAGTACTAATCAATACATGGGCATCACAAATTTTAAGGCTTTAACATGAATTTACATGATACTACATACATAATAGTTGTTTTACATAAATTTTGCACTTAATCATGGAATAGAAATCCAATCAATATTATAATCATGAATACAATTGAATCTAAATCATATAAAGCATAAAATCAAGCTACTTAAAGTTTAAAAGAGTTTCTTGGACTCCAAGGGTGGAAGGAACCCTTGGATGAACACTTGACATCCCTTGGTTGCAAAATTCTTGAAGATTAACGGTGGAATCTTGAGCCTTGAATTTGAAATTCAATCACCTAGGGTTTTTTTCTTGAGTAATTTGTGAAATAATGAGTGTATACTGCAATTAGAAGGCTAAATTTCATATTTTTGGGGGCTAAAGGACGTGGGAAAAGACCCAAATACCCCTAAAGAAGCGAATTTTAATGACTAAAAACCAAACGGTCGATGCATGTACTGACGCACTGTATTATTGGCATCTACGTGATGGCCAATGCGCCGCGTCGAGTCCGCATCAGTTCATTGGAAGTTTCCACTGGAGTCAAGGAAAAATATTGATCGATGCAATGGCCACCGCGCCGCACTGAGATTGCATCGATGCACTATTTTGGATTACCAAATGTTGTTCAAACGATGTCCAAAAAATATGAAACTCATCCGAGAACACCGACTGACAGTCCTAATCACGAATCAATCTAAAGATTGATACTTTAAGGTCATAAGAGTCGTGAAATAGAGTTGCCAACTTATGATGGCCAAAATAATACTAAGTCTGAATACTTAGCTAAAATTTTATAAGTTTGGGACCCTTTAGAAAACTTAAATTACTGAGTTGAGATTAGGATTTTGCAGGGTCTTACAATATCTATCCCTTGGGAACATTCATCCTCGAATGAAACTGATTAAAATGAGAATACTGATAAATTTGGATTTAGACGCTGGATATGCACAACTGAAGCATGATTTCATGACTGAAATTACTTATATATTGAATTATCATACTAAACATGCATATCTGCTACATGAGTACATAGCTGAACGTGATTCATGAATGCATGATTGGGATTATTGATAAGCTGAGCTTATATACTGGGCATGCATGTATGATGCATGAGTACATGACTGAACTAATTCATGAATTCATGTCTGGGTATGCAATGTTAATTGATACCAAGTTGGTAGCTATATCTAAGCATGGGACTGAGTAATTTCAAAGGAAATCTATTTCCTTGGGTTGAGTCTGAGTTTGCTGAGAAAAGGTGAGGATACTTGGTCCGCATGTCTTTTTCTGCTTCCTATGTAGCTCCTTCAACGGACTAATTCCGCCAAAGTACTTTGACTAGTGGGACTTTTTTGTTCCTCAGTATGCGAATCTGATAATCAAGGATTTTGATGGGATGCTCTTCATAAGAGAGGCTGTTCTGAATATCTATGCCCTCTATAGGGACTATGACTGTTGGTTCACCTATGCATTTCTTAAGCAAGGAGACATGGAACATTGGATGCATTGAAGCTAAGTCGGAAGGCAACTCAAGCTTGTAATCTACCTTTCTAAAATGGCTAAGAATTCGGTAAGGACCGACATATCGGGGACTGAGTTTACCCTTCTTGCCAAACCTCTTCAATCCTTTCATAGGAGAGATTTTCAAATACATAAAATCACCAATCCTGAACTCGAGATCGTTTCTGCATACATCTACGTACGATTTGCGTATGATTTATTTTAGCTCTGAGCTGTCTTAAGCCTTTCCATGATCAACTAAACTTTCTCTAAGGTATCAAATACCAAGTTAGGCCCTACCACTATGGCCTCACCCACTTCAAAACAATCAATGGGAGATCTACACCTCCTCCTATAAAGTGCCTCAAACAGAGCCATCTAAATGTTGGAATGATAGATGTTGTTATATGCGAATTCAATCAAAGGCAAGTGGTCATCCAAGTACCTTTAATGTATATCACACAAGCTCGCAGCATATCTTTTAAAGTCTGAATGGTCCTTTTTTCTTGACCATCTGTCGGAGGATAAAAGGCTATGCTGAGGTAAACTCAGGTACCAAGACCCTTTTGGAATGCCTTCCAGAAATAAGAGGTGAACTACGTACCTCTATCTAAGATAATGGACAACAAAACACTATGCAATCTGACAAACTCCCTGATATAGAGTTTAGCATAATCCTCGGCTGAATATGAGGTATGGACTGGTAGTAAATAAGATGATTTGGTCATCTTGTATATGATGACCCAAACTAAATCATGCTGACGATGAGTACGAGGAAAATCCATCAGAAAGACCATGCTCACTTTTTCCCATTTCCAGGTGAGAATGCTGAACTCCTGCATGGACCTACTAGGCTTCTGATGCTCAATCTTAGCCTGCTGACATGTTGAGAACTTAGCCACAATATCTGTAATGTCTCTCTTCATCCTACTCTACTAATAGATCTCCCACAAATCATGGTACATCTTAGTGGCCCTTGGTCTACAAGAATTCACTGCCTCAAGTCATCTACACCTGGCATACATAGCCAAACTTGGCAGCGCAACACACTATCTTTCCCTGGGAGAAAACCTCTACCTTATAATCTCTGATTGATTCCTTCAACTTGACTATACTGGGATCCCTATACTGCTTTTCCTTTACCTCAGAAACTAGGGATAATTCTGAACTACTCTGCACCCATACACTACCTTCTGCTGAATCGACTAAGCAAACACCTAGTCGGGCAAGCTGATGAGATTCCTAAACTAACTTTTTCTTACCATCCTCCACATAATCAACACTACCCATATACATCCTACTGAGAGCATCAGCCATAATATTGGATTTACCCAGATGATACAGGACACTTATGTCATTGTCTTTAAATAACTCCAACCACCTTCTTTGTGAAGGTTTAAATCTCTCTGAGAGAACACATACTCTAGGCTCTTATGGCCAGTGAACACATCAATGTGCACCTCATACAAATAGTGCCTCCAAATCTTTAAGGCAAATACTACTGCTGCTAACTCAAAATCATGAGTACGATAGTTCTTTTCATGAGCTTAAGCTGTCTAGAGGCGTAGGCTATAACCTTACCTCTCTGCATCAAAACATAACCCAAACCGACTCTGGAGGCATCACAATATACCACAAACCTATCTGAACCATCTGGTAAGGTCAGGACTGGAGCTGTGGTGAGTCGAGTCATCAACTCCTGAAAACTCTTATCCCAAGAATCTGACCACTGGAATTTGACTTTCTTCTGAGTCAATCTGGACATAGGGGATACAATAGATGATAATACCTCAACAAATCATCTGTAATAGCCAGTCAAGCCTAAGAAACTCTTGATATCTGATAGAGATATGGGTCTAGGCTAGTTTCTCACTGCTTTGGTCTTTTGGGGATCAAATCTAATTCCATCACCGAAAATGATATGGCCAAGGAAAGCTACTGACCTTACCCAAAATTCACACTTTCTAAATTTGGCAAATAACTGATGGTTTCTAAGAGTCTGCAATATAATTCTGAGATGGTCTGCATAATCATGCTCACTGTGGGAGTAGAAAAGAATGTCATCTATGAAGACTATGATGAACATGTCCAAGTACTACTTGAACACACGGTTCATCAAGTCTATGAAGGTTGCTGGGGCACTGGCAAGACCAAAGGACATGACTAAGAATTTAAAGTGACCATACCAAGTTCTGAAGGCTATTTTTGGAATGTCACATTCTCTGACACTGAGTTGATGATAGCCTAATTTGAGATCTGTGTTGGAGAAGTAAATGACACCCTAAAGTTGATCAAATAAGTCATCGATTATGGGAAGTGGATACTTGTTCTTGATCGTGACTTTATTTAGCTAATGATAGTCAATACACATTTTGAGAGAACCATCTTTCTTGCGCATGAATAAAACTGGTGAACCCCACAGGAACATACTGGGTATGATAAATCCCTTATCTTGTAGATCTTTTAACTATTGTTTTAATTCTCTAAGTTCTGCTGGAGTTATTCTATATGGTGGAATAGATATGGGCTGAGTATCTGGATGAAGGTCTATTTTGAAGTTGAATTTCCTTTCAAGAGAAACTTCAAGAAGATCTTCGGGAAACACATCTGGGAATTCACATGCTACTAACACTGATTCAAGAGAAGGGGTTTCTGAATTAGAGTCTTGGACTCAAACGAAATGGTAGACACATCCCTTAGATATCATTTTTCTCTCCTTAAGGTAAGAAACAAGATGACCCCTAAGTGCTAAATTACTACCCCTACATTCTAGGATAGGCTCATTTGGAAACTGAAACTGGACAATTCTATTTCTATACTTGACTGAGGCATAGCGGGAATGAATCCAATCCATGCCGAGAATGACATCAAAATCATTTATCTCTAATTCAACTAAGTCTACTGAAGTGACTTTTTGAGATATCATAAATGGATATTTCCTGTATACTCACTAGGCTATGATAGATTTACCTACTGAGGTAGGGATTGAGAAAGGCTCTGCCAGAATTTTAGGACTGACTCCAAAATCAACGACTCTAAATGGAGTAATAAAGGATAACAAAGCTCCTGGATCTGGCAAATCATAAATATGTAAATGGAAAATTTGTAACATACCAGTGACCATATCAGAAGAACTTTCCTGATCTTGTCGGGATTGAAGAGTGTAGAGTCTATTTGGGCGCTGCCCACTAGTGGCACTGGAAGCGACACCCTGCTGATTCGGGCGACAGAATTAAGCTGTGGGACGATTATAATAACCTTGAGAACCTGATTGGGGACAATCTCTGACTCTTTGTCCTGGCTTGCCACACTCGAAACATACATCGTTTTCCAGTCTACAGATACCCTGGTGATTTCTGCCATATTTTTGTTAAAGGGGATTGATTCAGGAGTTATTAACACTACCCTGGGGTTTAGGGCCTGGTTCCCTATCTCTATTGCTATCTCTAAATTTCAACACTGGAGGATTGGCTGAGGATGGAGCTGGAACTAAAGATTTCAGGTGGAACTGAGAATGATTCCCACCCTTTAACTTAGGCTGAGGGAAGCTGAAACTACCTATTCTCGCTCTCTTATTCTCACTCTCCTTCTCCCTATTCTTACCCTCCTGTAACTGTTGAGCATAGACCATGATCCTGGATATGTCCATTCCTAAATCAACATTATGGTCCTACACTCCTTGACCACACTATTAGACATGCCAGACACATACTTACTCATCTTAGATCTATTATCTGCTACCATATGAGGAGCTTATATGGATAATCGAGTAAACTTAAGAGAATACTCTTTCATTTTCATGTTTCCCTACTTTGAATTTATAAACTCCAAAACCTCTGCTTCCCTCAACTCTAATGGGAAGAACCTATCCAGAAAACCAGTGGCGAACTCCTACCATTCTATGGGCCCTGCATCTGCGGCCCTTTTTGCTTTCCACTATTTTAACCATGAGTGGGCCACATCCTACAAATGATATGCGGCCAACTTAGTTTTCTCAACAGCAGTCACTCCCATAATATCTGTAACTTTCTGCACCTGATCAAGAAACTCCTAAGGGTCCTCATCTGAGTTAGACCCAGTAAAAGATGAAGGATTCATTCGGGTGAAATCTTGAATCCTGGAAGCAACAGTATTACCTAATGGGTTGGCCAGAACAGCAGCTGGACGTTCATTTTAGGCTACCACAGAGTGATATAGGGTGGTGAAAGATGCTCTGAATTCAGCGTGAGAGACGTGTTCGTCCAAAGGATCTAGCTGAATGGGTTGGAGTTCTGGCTGGTCTATTGTTCCTCTTACCTTAGTCCTCTTTGGAGGCATATTTTATAGATGGAAGAGAAATTTGGATTAGACAGGGATTTTAAGTGGAGCTCATGCTCTCCTGCACAACATGAATCCTGAAAGAAGGGAAACTTTTCCTAAAGCACTTCGCAGACTCCTGTCTATAAGTGTGGCATGCTATACATCCATGCATAAGATTTTACTATATGAGGCTTTTAGACTTCCTAGAACTTTATTGAACCTTAGGCTCTAATACCAAGTTTGTAATGCCCCGATTCTGTACCCCGGATGCTACACGGTGCTCATAATCCCAAAGGACCACAAGCTAACCCATGACTGGTACCTGCTGCAATAACTGGATAATAATACTATAATATACAAAAATTATGCAGAAACTTTCCATAAGGTTCAACACTGAATTAAAATTGAATAAGGTATAACAATACCAAAACTGAAACATCTATCTGAAAATACTCTAGTCTGAAAAGCCTCTACTGTTTGAAATATAAAGTTGATGGGACAAGTCCCCAACTAACTTTAAACTACTGAAATAAGTTGAACTGCTGAAATAATCATCATGTCCTCAAATTAAGAGGACTTACCACTAACTCTGTTAGCTGAATATCTAAACTACTAATTATGATTGAGAGCCCGCGCATCTGAACCTATGATATAAAACATCATAGCACAAAAGAAAGGTATGCATCAGTACTTTGAATGTACTAGTATGCAAAGTAAGGTAGGATGAAATGAATGGGTTCATATGTATGAACAACACTGACTGGATGACATAAATATAACTGAATAAGAGTACATGCGTGAATACGTAAACTATAACTGAGGTCGTGATAACATTGGATACTGAGTTCTGAGTTACTAATTTACTGATATCTGAATTTATTAATACTGTGTAGATTATAACTGAGTGACTGTATTTGACAGTCTTGATCCTGTGGAACTATATTGAGTTCCATACTGAACTGAGTGACTGTATCTGACAGTCCTGAATTTGTAGAACTGAACTGAGTTCTATTCTGAGATTGGAACTGAAAGTGAGACTATGGGAAGTAATCATATAATCGACATGCCCCTCTTAGACCTTATTTAAGAGAAAACACAGGGTAACAAGCAAGGAACTTCTAGCCAATCTGGCCAATGAAATTAACTTGAAAGATAAAAAAACTGAATGATCTGCAAATGTGAAAGTGTATCCAAAAATTAAAATCCGTCGGTCATTGTTGCAAAAAATGGTAAAGTGGATTGGAGATGAACACTTTGCTATGGAACTGTGACTAGCTAGCATGGCTTGAATAAAGACCCACAAAGCACAGGATTAGAACTATAAGAAAACAACTCGACAAACATCAAGGATTAGTATGATGATTTGTCAGGAATAAAACTTAAACCAAGAACTCCTGAATTAAATTAAAAGGAATCCAAGGCATCAATTTCTAAAGTCTAACTATATCCCATGACTTTTGTTTGTGGTTCTGATCAGGTCAATGGCAGTAGAAATAAAAAAGCCTGATGTTGAATAGAAATCCTATGCCTTTTTATTTTCGCTACCTTTGACCTAACCAAAACCACAAGCAGAAGGTCTGGGATGAAAGTTTAACTTCAGAAATTGCCACCTTAGCTTGATCCCTTATTTTAACTTCAGGAGTTGTTGGTTTAAGTTTCATTCCTGACTGACCATCTTATTACCCTCGGTTTTTGCAAATCTACATCCTTAGAGTTTTGATCCTGCACTTTGTGGGTCATCACTCAGGCCACACTAGCTAGTCACCGTTCCCTAGAAAAGGCACAACTCCAGTCCACTTCACCATTTTTCTTTCAAAATTGACTGATGGATTTTCATCTTTGGATACACTTTTATTTTTTTAGCTCATTTGAGTTTTTTCATTTTTCATGTCAATTTTATCGGCCAGATTCGCTACATGTTCCTTGCTACCCTATGTTTCTTCTTTAATAAGGTTTGAGTTGATATATGGTCTTTAGCACCTTCCCTTTCCCTTGCAGATATTATCCCAAGCACCTTCTGCTGTATAAGCGTCACCCAATCATATAAATTTAGACCAAGTCAATAACTATATTGATTTTCATTCTCGTTTGTAGCAGTACGAGGCTTCAGAGGCCTTTCAAAAGTCCATTGAGCCCTTATCAGTTCAATCACTATCAAATCTTTATACTGCCACCAAAAAACTTGGTCCCTTCTCCAAACTTGACACATAAACATTAGGAAAACCATCACCACCTACTTATTCCTTTTCATGATAACATGATCAGTAAAACATACCTCTCACATATGAAGTGGTTCCATCTACAAGCAACTTATTCCTCCGAACCCATCTTTACTCTAGTCTTTTATGTTGGTCTGGGAAAAGTTGATCCACTTTCACTTTTTTTTCTTTTAGGAGACATATTTTATCTAAAAATAAGGGAAAAATAAAAATAACATTACAATTGATGCCTGCATAGTTTACAAAAAAGGTAACACAAAATTTAATAAATATAATAGATGACCCATCTGTTGCAATAAATTCACCATTTGTTCAACAGATGACCCATCTGTTACAACCCCTGACTAACAAGTTGCAATAGATGGATCATTTGTTGTAAGAAATAAGACCAACCTTGTTATTGGTTTGATTTCTTACAATAGGTGCTCTGTCTGTTGCAACAAATGGGTATTCCAATAGATGATTCATCAATTGCAACATATGGGGAATCTGCTTAAAGATCAATACTGATTCATTAGTTGCAACACCAACACCACCACCAACAAAGAAACAAATAAGAAAAATTGACACCACCAACAAGGCTTTTTAAGTTCTCCCAACAAATGACCTTTTTCACATATTTTAATAAAAATAATGGTTTGTTCATTCAAGATTTAAAAGACATCTTTTCTTAAATTTTCTCAATAATAGAATATGGATAATGGATAAAGAAATAAAAATAAAAGATGTAAATAACTCATTTAAATAAGCAGTATAAAAATATGATATTCACAATTTTAATTTTCATCACAAAAAACATGATAAATTTGATGAAAAAGGTAAAGAAGAAGATGAGAAGGCAAGAATAATAGTAGAGAGCACAGATCTAATAGAGAACCATACCTGCATGTCAAACGCAAAGGGTTCAAAATACCAATTTTAGTTGAGAAAAGATATAGATTAGTTGAGATCCAAAAGGATCTTCACGCAAAAGAGGATACAAAAGAGATAAAAGAGAGAAAAAAGAGTAGATGGTTAGGATTCCCCTAAAGAGAAGAGAAATAGAAAGAAGAGAGAAGAATTATTTTGTCGTTGAAAGAGATCATATTTCTAGAGATGGGTTTAAATATTTATTTATAAACTTCATTCCCGTTGCATCATATCTATCATATCATGCCCTATCTTGAGTAGATCAATAAATATGAGTTATAATCGAATAGTGTTACTCCCATTCCTGATGCTTATGCTCTGGTTCCTCAATGACTCTCCTTATGTTAGTTTGATGGTGGTTATGGAAGTATAGTAATGTATTAGATAAGGGAGTAGATATTCCTGAATGTGAAAATTTTTGTGTGATAACTTGAGCTAAGGTTATAGATGAATAGGGAAGAGGGAGATGCACTTTGTTATGTGAAATAGTTAGGAAAGGGGAATATGTGGCAAAAATCTTTGTGAGAGTGTGTGAAGTTGTTAGTTTTTATTTGGAGATCCATAAAGTGGGTGTAGTAAAGATAGGTTTGAATGTTATGATTGATGAAAGCACAAACCAATGTGTCAGGTGGTTAGTACTCCTTGATTTAAGACCCGGGTTTTTTTTATTATAGTGATAATATGAAGTGATATTCTTAAAGGGATGTAGAGTATGGGGTCCCATAGCTTTAGCTAGCACTTCTTAACTCTGGGTTAGGCTTTATCGTGGAAGTGATATACAGTGGGACTTAAACTCTTATAGTTAGGTGTGTTGTGGGGGGAATTTTAAGTTGGAAATAATGATGTGGGTTGTTCGTGGTAGAATGCATAGTTGAGGAGTGTTGTTTGACTTAAAGGATATTCATTGTATCATGTGAGATGGAGAGTACCTTTATTCCTATGTCCCACAAAATCTTATTTCATGATTATTACCAATGTAGCTCAGCACCTAGGGTTACCAAATAAACCCATGCCTTATGTTGTAATGATTATGCTCCATTGAATCCATGTGCAAGGCCATCTCTAGGTCAATTGTCAATATCTCATGCTTCGTGGTTACATGATTCACATGGTGATGTCATGAAGCTCTTCATAAGGCCTATGTATGTTTTGTTGAGGGGAAATTCGTAATGTGAAGTTAAGTCCTTTATTCGGCACTTCTATATATTCAACAAGTTCCTACCCATCATTCAAGGACGAATGATTTGAAGGGAGAGATAATGTAACACCCCACTTTTTCGGGCTATGGTTTGAACCATCCTTCATACACATATAGACCTAAACCCAATGGTTTCTATTTAGAAACAAGTAAGGCTGAGAACATCTTTGGATATGGATTGAAGTCTTAAATATCTCCTAGATCAAAGTAAAGTTGAGCACTTTCCTACATATTGAATTTAAGCATATATTTTTATTGGGTCAACTTCTAGAGACAATTACTCCTAGAATATAAGCATTTATGTAGACCATTAAATATCAAATTAAATACCTTTGAGTATTATTTCCAATGCAACTAACCATTTGTCAATCCAAGTTTCAGATCAAAAGTTATGAGTATTTTAGTGAGACACTGTCCAGGGTTTGCGATCGGGGTCGTGAGGCAATGTTGGAGCACCATGTTTGGGTTAAAGAGGAGAAGATTCTACTCTATGTTTGGGTATGCAAGGAAAAGATTCAGCTCCACGCTTGGGTCCACAGCATAAACCCCCTTCCCCAGACGTTAAAACGCATTTTTCCACGTTAAATCAAGGGCAAAAAGGTCCTTTAACCCCCCATAACTCCCCTAATCATTCTTACAACCTTAAGTTCATTCCAAAACCAATTGAAATCTCCCAAACCCTCATTATCTTCCTCTCAAGAACATCAAGGAAGGATTTCCAAATTGTAAAGCATATAGATTCCAAACTCAAGGTTATTCTTCGATTTTTCTCTATCAAAAGGTATGTTGGACTATCCTAACTTTCATGAGCATAAGTTAAGTATTTTAACAAGTTTTTAAAATGTATATATAGGCATTTGTAATGAGTTTTTGAAAACATTTGAAGAGCATGCATCATGAACCCATGTTTAATGAAATTCTGCAATTACAAGGGTTTTTTTTTCATAAACTTGAGTTATAGTCATATGTACATATGTTATGAGTTTCAAAAAGTGATTTAAGAGAATGATTTACGAAATCCCCCCTCGCATGATGAAATTTATGGTGTAAATATATAATGAATTGTGAAATGGGTTTGAGAGCATGAACTATAAGTCCTCCTTTTTGATCATGAGATTTACGTCTGACTGGTGTTGGAGTTGTTTAATAAATAATTATAATTATTGAGTTTTAAATGCCTCTTTATTTGTTATGCATGGTTATTTTACATGTTTTCAAAGAGGTGATTATTTGTAACACCCCAAGAGTACACCCTAAATGCCACATGGTGCTTGGAACCATAAGTGATCCCAAGCTAACCCATGAATTGGCATACTGTTAAGCAACTGAATTATAATACATTAAATAACAAGTTCTTCTATGTGGAAACATAATCATACTAAAAATATAAAATAGTATGTAACTGATAAAGTCTTACAATCTTATAAATCTGAAGGAAGAAACTAAAATTACATGACTGATTTCGAATGACATCTATGAAGCCTCTACTATACTGATTATAGATGTTGGGACATGCCTCTAACTACCACTATTCAATATATATGAAAATTAAATGAAATGTACATGAACTAAAACTGTCTGGAGTTTCTGAAACAAGAGAACTCATCACCTGTTGAATGGAAACTGCAATGTCTGATCATGATGCGTAGGCTATAACTGGTACCTACATTATAAGACAATGTAGCACATAGACATATATATGGATCAGTACTTTTGGAATGTACTGTGTATGCAGGGGTGAATGCAATAAGTAAAACTAATTTCATACATAATCTTAAAACATGCATGCTAAGTATAAGTAGGCTCACCAATAGGTTGGAATAAACTGGAAGCTGAATTATCTTAAAAGCATGAGCAACAAACATAATCTGGTAAGCTGGTGAATCACTACACTTAGTTTAAAATATTTACTTTCGCAAAATAAGTAGAACTAAAGATAAGACATGATAAATCATGGATACATGAACATACAAGACCAAACATACATGTACTAAGCTGGATTAACTGAATAACTGATGTATGGGTTACAGAATGATTGAACTCTAAGTAAATGGGGTAACTAGTACCTATATACTGAGTAGCTGATATATGAATATGGCCTACTGATATTTGGACACTAAATTGCTGATGACTACTGATCACACAATACTGAACTTTAGTTAGTCTGAATAACTAGGCTAAAACTATGGGCTATTGAGTATATAAGATAAGGACTAATTGAACAACATCAAATAATTAAGTCGGAATGCATGAAAACTATATTATCTAAGAATGCAGGACTAAGTGTATATCTATTATGGCACTAAGATAATCTATAATACGAAAAATTTAAAGTTGTAAAACTAAGTGTCTGAAAGTTTGTACACTTAGTCAAGAAAACTTGAAACTAAACTTTGAAATTGAATATTGAACTGAAACTGTGGGAGGTATCATCTAACTGACATTCCCCAATCTGAGCTAATCGGGGTCAAACCTATAATTGTAGTTGGAAGTGTGTTAGTACCGTGCCACGGGTACTAACGCTGGCTAGGTGGATCCACTAAAATAAAGTCCCAAAGGACTAAAGAGTAATCCTATACTTGCAGGAAACTCATGAGATATGTTTCAACCCTAAACTGGTAGGAAGACATCTTAAACCTACGCTAGCTATGTAGTTCTGTAACTCAGGGATTACTACTAAGGGTCAAACCCTATGCTGGCAGGAATGCCCCCATCCCTGGGTTCGCTCGGTGCTGAATCCTACTCTTAACTAAACTGACACGGATTACTAACTGGTGCATGCAATGATAACTAATAACTAATAAGCTCAGGTCATGGTATTCTGAGGATAACAGTGCATACGGATTCTGAGATAATTATTAATGTGTAAATTGATATTGGAATGGAAACTGGACTGAGCTAATCTTAATTGGACTTACAACTAACCATATTACTAACTGAATGATATTGCTCATAGTATAACTAAAATCATCCTGTAGATACTAAAAACTAGGTAAACAACTAAATTTCGAGTAATCATAACCCCCAGGACTCGATAACAATAACAATAAGACATAACAAAGCTTTAAAACTATAACGGGAAAGCATTATACAAAGAAACCCATCACTTGAACATTTCATCAAACACATAGAGATTAAGACTTTAACATGGGGCAATTCATCAAAAACATGGGGATCATGAACTTGAACATGGGAATATCTTAAGCATGGGAAAATAATAGGATAACATGGCTAGATTCATAACTTGGGGTTCATCTTGAAATTAATTGAACATGATATGGAAATTTCATCAATCATCTGGAGACCCTAAACTTGTGCATAGGAATGAGCAAGCATGCAAAAATATCTTGGCTACAGGAATTAATTCTTAACTTAGGGATTTGATACGAAGATCATAACAATAAAAATATGTATTGGCTCATTCCACTAGAAAACACATATACTGTTATCTTGAAATCAAACACACGAGGATTATGAGTTAAAACATGGGAGTAGTTAAACCATGAAATCACAAAATTTCAATCTCAAAAACATGGGTTATGGATTTAACATGTGAAAATCACCATTCGAACATATCAAGGCTATTTCAATGAAAACCATTTGTAAACATGATACATAATCGAAATTCATGGACGTTTCATGGATATAATTCATATTAACATGTAAAGATCATAACTTTGAACTTGAAAATGAGTTTTTTGGGCTCCATGGGTGAAAGGTGACCCATGGATGAACTCCCACATACCTTAATTAGATGATTTTTTTGAAGATTCTTGGGAATTTCTTAATGTTTCTTGAATTTGGAGATCTTGAATTCTTTGTGTTCTTGAGAGAAAGCCTTGAAATTTGTTCATGGGGTAAAGAGGAGGGTTTTTATGAGAGTAATTTTGAGAAGATGGGCTAATAATGCCCTTTTTAATGCTATAAATCATCCCATGGATGTTTGAGGTTGAGGGGAAAGGACCAAAGTGCCCCTTGACCCTTAAGAAATTGAAAACGTGAAGGAATGGACTAGGTGATGCAATTTTCAGTCTGGGGCAATAGAGCCCGTGATGCCCGCTCTATAGTGGCACTGTAATCCCCACGACACGGGCTTGTCGCGCAACCTTACCGCCTCTCACGAAAATGGCTATAACATTTTGCTCGGGTATCGAATTAAGGAAAAATTGGTATCATTGGAAAGCTAATTCAATTATCTACAATTTGGTGGGTTTTCAGATGAAAAATTCTACCTATATAAAATTTATTCACATTAAAAGTAGTCCCTTGTAGAATCAAATGTCAAACTTTGGACGATTCAAAGGCTCTAAGCTCAACTTTGTTCTACGTGATTCTTATAAATATTTTTTACCTCGAAAGCACATCAAACATGAGGATAAAGATCATGAAACCTATATTCACATGGGAATAATTTGGGTTATAAATTATATACGTAGGAACGATGGTTCAAAGTCTAGCCCAAAAATATAAGGTGTTACATTATCGCCCCTTGGGAATATTCATTCTCGAATGAGACTAGTTAGACTGAGAGAACTGTACGAAGATAACTGAGATCATATTCTAAACATACATGACTTGGAACATGATTGCATAACTGATTCTGAAATATGATACATTAACTGAATATCATGAACTGAACTAATTTCTTGAATACATGCAATGACTTGAAATTGAATTTAAGACTGAGATTGAAAAAAAAGAGTCATCTTATGAGTAACCATTACTTTAAGATGGATTTTGTTTCATGAAAAATAGATGAAAGGTTTAGTACATGAATAGTTGGGGTATTACAATACATCTTCCCCTTGGGATACTTCATCCCCCAAATGATATAGACTTGGTTAAATACTAAGGAAAGACTGAGATGATGCACGAGAAATTTATAAACTGAATCATGATTGAATATCTGGGATTTGAAAATGATGCATGATGCATGAACTAAGCTGAATTCAAAAATTACATAGATGCAAATGAATTGCCTCTTGGAATATCCATATTCATGAGAATTTTGAATGGTATGAATAGATGGGGAGATTGAAAACCATAGAAACTTGTTTGTCTAATTGCTAGACTGCATTGCTGGTGATACGTATTGAATTATATTGAAAGATTATACTCAACTATACATCACAATTGTACACCAACATGACATTCAAGCCTATCTGCATAACCACACATGAACTTGTAGGTAAACAATAACAAAATCATCTTTCTCATATTTCTCTAAACCTCTATCCTTAAAACTTTCATGGACTAGCCCAAGAAAACACACATAGAATTTCAACTAATCATGACATAAGGAGAGGTCACTTAAAGTTAGAATAGGAAGACCTAAAACATGAAGGGATACAATGTATAACCTTGACACTTAATTGAGGACTGAGAAATAGAGTATCAACATAATGGATTCATTAAAGAAGTCTAAACTGAGGACATACATAACATAATTTGATTTTTGCTGATCATTAGAAGTGTAGCATGAGCACCTAGAACTAAACATACTGTAAGGAATGGGTATATGAGTCATGAGTTGCATGACCTGAGTTTGGAGTTCATAATGTCATGGAATATGATTCGTACTACTGAGTGAACTGGAACTCCTTATACTAGGAACTAGAAGTGTATATGATTTTTCTATAAAGTGCATGAATATGAGCTGCGATCATAGGGCTACATGCTAGGAATAAGTAGATGTCGTGATAACTGAAAAACTTTGCACTGAGATAACAATAGGTTGGGAATCATCCTCCCTTACTAAATTTCTACACATATTGGAACTACTACTAGAATCTGAGAGCCTGACTTGGTTACTTGTTCTATCATCTCCCCCTTAGACTAAAGCTATCATCTTAAGTCTATGGTCCCTTTAATAACTCTAAACTGAACTGCAATCACTTTACTCTGAGTTCACACCATCTAGAGCTTCAACTTTTTTTTTTTTCTATTAGCTCAATTTTCAAAGATTCAAACTCAAATTCTAACACTTAACATGGATATCCCCAAACCTTCAATGAACAATACTAACTTCCTTCACAGCCTACTAACATCACATCTAAACCATAAGAACTACCATCATACCTGAACATCCGACATCAATAACATAATTTTGAATCAACAAACTTAATTCTTGCATACACTATTTCAATCCTACTAGTTTACCTTCATAAACTATCCCCATGGATACATACATACTCAATCTAGATAACACTATCCCAACTCCACTACTGCTAAACTTCTAGGTTTATGCCTCTAACTCTAGATCACGTACTGTCATAGGATTATAAAAAGGGATCTAAAAGTATATCTAACGTTGGCTCAATGCTGGATTTTCATAAATAAGAATGAATATTTTCAAAGTTCAGAACATAAGGGAGATAATGGGATATTTTGAGCCTGTATGCAATCCCATAACTGTCTATGGGAATTGTCTGAGAAAACTCTGTCTATAGGAATTTGAGCTTGACTATTTCTTTTACCTTAAAACAAGGTAGAGATGGCATAAATAGAGCAAGATGAGGATATGTATAAGTTTATTAGAGAGCTTTTCTATAACACGATCTGAGATATGAAATAAGGAAAATATTTCCTAAATGCCCTGTAACCTCTTGAAGAAAAGTACAGACGTCTCCATACTATTCTGCAAGACTCTATTACATATTACTTCATAGACACCCTAAGACACTTGAACTCTTTGCTCTGATACCAAGTTTGTAACACCCTGAGAGTACACCTTAGACGCCACATGGTGCTTGGAACATAAGTAATCCCAAGCTAACCCATGAACTGGCATACTGTTAAGAAACTGAATTATAATACATTAATAAAAAGTTCTACTATGCAGAAACATAATCACACTGAAAATCTAAAATAGTATGTAACTAATAAACTTTTACAATCTTATAAATCTGAAGGGAGTAACTGAAATTACATGACTGACTCTGACTGACATCTGCGAAGCCTCTACTATACTAACTATAGATAGTTGGGATATGTCTCCAACTACCACTAATCAATACATATGAAAAATAAATAAACTGTATATGAACTAAAACTATCTAGAGTTCTCAAAATAAGAGAACCCATCACCTGCTGGCTGGAAACTACAAATGTCTGATCATGATGTGTAGGCTATAACTGGTACCTACATTATGAGATAATGTAGGACCTAAACATATATGTGGATCAGTACTTATGGAATATACTGATTATGCAAGGGTGAATGCAATAAGTAAAACTAATTTCATTAATAATCTTAAAACATGCATGCTAAATGTAAGTAGACTCACCAATAGGCTAGAATACACTGAAAGTTGAATTATCTTAAAAGCATGAGCAACAAACATAATTTGGTAAGCTAGTGAATCACTACACTTAGTTTAAAATATTTACTTTTGTAGAATAAGTAGAACTAAAGCTGGGATATGATAAAGCATGGATACATGAAAATGCGAGACCAATATACTATTATTCAGTTGATCTGATGAACTGAATAACTGATGTCTGGGTTATAAAATGATTGAAATCTAAGTAAAGAGGGTAACTAGTACCTATATACTAAGTAGCTGATATATGAATATGGACAACTGATATTCAGACACTGAATTGCTGATAACTTCTGATCACGTGATACTGAACTATAGTTAGTCTGAATAACTGGGCTGAAACTATGAGATACTGAGCATATGAGATAACGACTAACTAAACAACATGAGATAATTGAGTGGGAATGCATGATAACTGTATTATCTGAGAATGCAGGACTAAGTGTATATCTATTATGTTACTAAGATAATCTATAATATGAAAAACTAAAAGCTATAAAACTGAGTGTCTGAAAGTTTGTACACTTAGTCAAGCAAACCTGAAACTAAAATCTAAAATTAAATATTAAACTAAAACTGTGGGAGGTATTATCTAACCGATATGCCCCAATCTGAGCTAATTGAGGTCCAACCTTTAACCCTAGTTGGAAGGGTGTCAGTACCGTGCCATGGGTACTAACATTGGTTGTGTGGATCCACTAAAATAAAGTCTCGTAGAACTAAAGAGTAACCCTATATTGGCAGAAAACGCATGAGATATGTGTCAACCCTAAACTGACAGAAAGATATCTCAAACCTATGCTGGCTATGTAGTTCTATAACTCAGGAATTGCTACTAAAGGTCAAACCGTATGCTGGTAGAAATGCTCCCATCCCTGGGTTCGCTCGATGCTGAATCCTACTCTCAACTAAACTGACAGGGATTACTAACTGGTGCATGCACTGATAATTAATAACTTATAAGCTCAGGTCATGGTATTCTAAGGATAACAGTACATAAGGATTCTGAGATAAATATTAATGTGTAAATTAATATTGGAACTGAAACTGGACTGATCTAAGCTTAGTTGGACTCATAACTAAGCATATTACTAACTGAATGATATTGCTCGTGGTATAACTAAAATCATTTTGTAGATACTGAAAACTAGGTAAACAACTAAATTTTGGGTATTCATAACCCCCAGGACTCGATAACAATAACAATAGGACATACTAAAGCTTCAAAACCATTATTGAAAGAAACCCATCACTTGGGCATTTCATCAATCATATGGAGATTAAGACTTTAACACGGGGCAATTAATCAAACACAAGGGGACATGAACTTGAACATGGGAAATTGTTAAGCATGGGAAAATAATAGAATAACATGGCTAGATTCATAACTTGGGGTTCATGCTAAAATTAATTGAACATGATATGGGAATTTCATCAAACATGTGGATATTCTAAACTTGTGCATGGAAATGAGCAAGCATGCGAAAATATCATGGCTATAGGAATTAATTCACAACTTAGGGATTTGATATGAAGATCATAATATTCAAAATATATATTGGCTCATTCCACTTGAAAACACATATACTCTTAACTTGAAATTAGACACATGAGGATCATGAGTTAAAACATAAGAGTATTTAAACCATGAAATCACATAATTTCAATCTTAAAAACATGGGTTAAGTATTTAACATGTGAAAATCACCATTCAAACATATCAAGGCAATTTCAATGAAAACTATTTGTAAACATGATACATAATCAAAATTGATGGAGGTTACATAGATATAATTCATATTAACATGTAAATATCATAACTTTGAACTTGAAAATGGGGTTTTTGGGCTCCATGGGTGAAAGGTGACCCATGGATAAACTCCCACTTACCTTAATTAGATGATTTCTTGAAGATTCTTGGGAATTTCTTAATGTTTCTTGAACTTGGAAATCTTGAATTCTTTGTGTTCTTGAGAGGAAACCTTGAACTTTATTCATCGGGTATAGGGGAGGGTTTTTATGAGAGTAATTTTGAAAAAGATGGGTAAATAATGACCTTTTTGATGCTATAAATCATCCCTTGGATGTTTGGGGTTGAGGGGAAAGGACCAACGTGCCCCTTAACCCTTAAGAAGTTGAAAATGTAAAGGAATGGGCCAAGTGATTATATTTTCAATTTGGGGCGATAGAGCCTGCGACGCCCGCTCTATAGCAGTGCTGTAAGCCCCGCAGTGTGGGCTTATCATGTGACCTCACTACCTCTCATGAAAATGGCTATAACATGTCGTTGGTGTATCAAATTAAGGTGAAATTGGTATCACTAGAGATCTAATTAATAATCTACAATTTGGTGGGTATTTAGATTCAAAATTCTACATGTATAAAAAGCTATACACATTCAATGTATACCCTTGTAGAATCGAATACTAAAATTTGGATGAATCAAAGGCTCTAAGATCAACTTTGTTCTAAGTGATTTTTATAAAAAAATTTCACCTCGAAAGCACATCAAACACGAGGATAAATATCATGAAACTTATATTCACATGGGAATCATTTGGGTTATAACTTATACATGTAGGAATGGTGGTTTAAAGACTAGTCCAAAAATATGGGGTGTTACATTATTATTCTAAATGCTCTTATTTTCTAGTGAAGAATTACATGTGTTTATGTTAGAATTTGCCACACTTGTTAAAGTATTGAAAAGAGAGTGTTTCACATAAGTTTTATATGTTTTGAAATAAGAACTCTTATGTGATAGTTGAATTATTTTGGTTTTCAAGTAACATGCTTTTAATTAAAAGGGTTATAGACATGATATGGCTTATATGACTTGATAGTCTTGGTATAACGATACCAAATTAGATAAATGCCATGATAGACTCATAGTAGAACAA
The DNA here is from genome assembly GCA_030864225.1 of Capsicum baccatum var. pendulum. Lineage (NCBI taxonomy): Eukaryota > Viridiplantae > Streptophyta > Magnoliopsida > Solanales > Solanaceae > Capsicum > Capsicum baccatum. The sequence continues at coordinate 16,931 of JAQZCD010000100.1, read as the reverse complement.
AGTACAGACTTTTCATACTTCAGACCATGTCTTGAGTTAGGTGTGTATTTTAAAAGGCTAAAAAGGGGCTCATAGAGGGTTAGATGATTACCTGAAGAAGGCACAAGTTTAGATAACTCATTTTTCAAAATCATATTTTACCGATGTGGGTTTATTATGTCTTGAAACATGGACTTTATGCTGGCTTTAAGCTCTATGGCATATGAAAAATTAGAAACTCCAGCCCTTCTGGTAAACTTGGGTTGGGGGCTTGATCATCGAGTCAAGGGTGGATCCCTTATAGCCCATGGGATATCTTTTAGAACTGTAGATTGTACCATCTAGCCCAGAACTAATATCAAGCAGATAGAGTTGAGTTATGCTTTTGCAAGATTTAATTAAATCTCTTTAATATGCCCATGTGCTTTTTTATATACGAGGATAAATGGTTTCACAATTCTCTCAATTATTTTATGTGAAATATACATTATATTTGGGTTGTTATGCATACCAATACTTTCCAAGTATTAAGACCCCCATAATACAGGTTCTGAGGCACAATCTTATGGCCCATCACGTCAATAAAAAATTTGGATACAATACATTTGGTGAGACATCCATCTTTCAAAGGGCATTTATTCATATGTTGACTTCTTTCAGTTTATGGTCCAGCCAGGGGCCTTGTCTCGGCATATAAAGTTAGTTATCATTAGAGACTTCGTAGATGAGATTTGATTATTGTTTTGTCATAACTTTATTGAAGTATCTTGATACAAAAATCAACTTAAATTTCATTATAGAGTTCACACTTTGATTTTATTTTGTATTATGCTTATGATAGTATGCTAAGGGGTCTTTCAGGACTTCGTGATTCGGGAAGCCCATCGAGTCTAGGGCCTGGGCACAGGTCGTGAAACTATTTCTATCTATTTGATCATATTGACCTTTTTTTTAATAGTTTTCTCATGTTAATTTTGGAGTTTTTAGGTGGTTGGCATGGTTTATGATGCAATTGACAATGATTTATGCGAGTTTGTGGATTTTAGAGGCTTGAGAAGACATATAGTTGACTTTTGTCAATATTCATTGTCCTGAGTATTGTATTGAAATATGGACTTGGCCAGCAGATCTAGAATATCATATTTGGTTTGGTAACTTGGTTGGATTGGGTTCGGGACCTTTATCTTGCATTTCTATCCTCCGTTTGGAAAATAGTAAAGAGGGGGTCTAGGCATAAAATTATAAATAAACAATATTTTTTTTGAATATCCAATGTCCCCATTTATTCCAAAACATCAAAAATGGCCTAGTATCATATATGATTTACTTCTGCCAGGCCTTGAATGAATTCCAATGATTTATTTGGAAACTTTTCTAGTTGCATTTTAGTTGGCTTGTTGAATTTGGTGCAGGTGTAAAACCTTCTTTATAGAACTGAGAAGAAAATCCCCTTGCGGTCGTCAGGTGGTAACCACAATCGTAATGAGTACTTGCGTTAGACCGGGCCAATACCTTCTTTACAAACGTGATTAGGATGTCGCAAATGTGAGGGTTTGATTCTTGGACCTTCGCAAATGCGAATCCTAAAACACAAATGCAAAGGCCAAATTAATTTATTCGTCAAAGTTGACCCTCGCAAATGCGAAGGGTTGTCTATGTTTGTGAGGCCTTATTTATTGAACAATATAAAAGCCTCAAAATTCTCAAACTCCATCATTTTTGGACCTTAAGCTTTTGATTTGGCTGATTTCCTAGGGTTTCTTCATCATTTGAAATTAGGTAATCTTCAAAACCTTATTCTCATTATTTTTCATTGATTATATCATCAAAAACAATTTAAATCATTATTTCAAAATAGAAATTTGGGGTTTTAAAGGGTAGAGTTTAAAGGATTTTTTGTTCGATGTAGACCTCATTTTTAACCCTTTTAATGTGGGATTTCTCCTATTGACTCTTATAACCTTGGAAAATGTGCTTTAAAATAAAATTCATATGTTACCCCTTTCATTTTTTAACTCATTTTTTGAATGTGTTTTTGATCCAACCCGAATATGGGCAATATGGGTGTCCTTATTTTTTTTAACATGTAAATGCAATATTTGAATGTTTTAGTTGATTCAAAGGTCGTTCGTAAAGGGAAGGCTCCGTGTTGAACCACCTTAGATAGGAATTTCATCATTTCAAGGTAGGTTATGGCTTAATTTCTTTCAGATTGAGGTGGAGATATTAAATAATAATTAAAGCATGCTATGGGTTGGGAAAATAACTACGGGATTTACATTTCAAGATTATTCTTTTACTTTTGTGTGCCCGTGTGGAGGGTTATATTCTATTCTTGTTGGTTTATGATATCTGGTATTGTGTGTTGCCCGTGTGGGGCTTTATTTGACATCCTTGACCTTATCTATGCATTTGAATGCCTTTATTCTAAATAAGATGCCTGTGGGGGGGTTTATTTTACTAATGTAGGTCTTATTTGTGCATTGTTTGTCTTTATCATGATAAAAATGCCTAAGTTAGGGGTTGATATGATATGAATAATGTCTTACATGCATATTTATTCTGATGGTGCCTAATTAGAATAGATGATCAAGAATTGTGGACATATTGAGTTGATTTCTGATTTCACTTATATATATACATACACACACACATATGCATATATATATGTATGTATATATATACACACACACATGCATATAAGATTCATTGGATATCATTATATTTAGTTGATTGTGAGTATTAGATCCTCATTCCATATATATACATTCATGAAATACTAGTACTAATGAGAAATACTATTTTTGAAAGAAAATGAGACACTTTTGTGAAAATCCTCTCCGTGAATATGAGCTAGAGAGGTAAGTGGAGATGGAGATAGGAGATATAGTATATGGGTTGCAAACACCCCGTGGGTCCTACCTAGAGCTATGATCTTGGTGGGTTTATATAGAAAGTCATGTGATGGCTTTCATCATTCTTTTCATCCGCATTGCATTATATTTATAGCCGCATCTTGCTTGATTTTCCTAGTTTTCTTTACTTTTGGTTATTTTCAATGTATTTTTACACACACACACACACACACACACACACACACATATATATATATATAAGTATTGTTTCAATTTTTGTGTATTTATATATTAGAACTGTTAGTGGAGATGGTATATCTACTTGCAAGTGACTTGCTCATAGTATATTTTAATTATCTTATTTTTTGCTTTGCTTAATACGATGTTACCTACTGAGTACAAGTAGATCATACTAATCCCTACTGTGCCCTTTTAGTGTAGATCCTAGTACAAGCACTATGCGAGATGGCTGAGCTTGTGCACGAGATAGTTGGTGACTTGAGGTACTGGCATATTCTAGGCGTCCCCTGTCACAGTTGTATGGACTTGATTCTATGAATTTTTCCTTTTTTAGGTGTCTTTACCATTTTGCTCCTCCTCGTGGTTGCTACATAATGTTTCTGGGGGTAAGGGTATGGTTGGTGTGGTTCCCATTTTAATTCAAAATAATTTGTGCGAGTTCGTGAGTTTTAGAGCTTAAAAAGAGGTCATAGTTGATTTTGATCAACATTTGTTATTTTGTGTGTTGAATGGAAAAATAGACTGCGACAGTAGTTTCAGAACATCGACTTTGGGTTAGTAGCATGATTGGTTTGACTTTATGGATTTTGAATCTCATTTTGATCCTCGATTCAAAAAATTATAAAATTCATTGTCGGGGGTAAATTATGTGACAATAACCTCTTTTTGAATATCTAATGGCGCTACTGAGACTGGAACATCAATTTTAGTCTAGTATTATATTTTATTTGCCTTCATGAGATTTCAAATGAATTCCAAGGGCTTGATCTACAACTTTGCTTGTTTAGCAAAGTTGTGAATACATCAATAATATGGTGTAGCCGCTTTAGCAGCCACGAGATTGCTAAAGCAGAGGCCCAGCTGGTAGCCCAAGTACCTCTAAAGAGGACCTTGACCACTTTAGCAGTCTCTGAATTAGAGGTAGGGGATAGTTTTAGTTGTCAACACTCTCTTTAGCAGTGACCACTTAAGTGTTCATTTGACCACTTAGTGGACAACACTGAGAGTATAAAAATATGTCTTTCTCAATTTTTCTTTCATTTTTGAGATTTTGAGCTTCAAGTCAAGAGATTTTTAGATGAGTTCTTCCATTTTTTTTAGCTTGGGTAAGATCCAGATTACTATTTCAATTATTTACTTTGATTTTTGTCATCTAAAACTTGTTAAATTATGATGTCAAAAGTGGAATTTGGGAATTTTGGTTTGAAAGGCCTAAAATGGGTTTTCTTTAATTTAAGCCTCGTTTTAACCTATTTTCACTTGGGTTTTCTTCTGTGACCTCCTTTAATCATGGGTGGATTTCTTTAAATAAAAATTTCAATTTTATTCTTTCTTTTTGAAAACCCACTTTAGGGGTTCGTTTTGACCCTGACTCAAAAATAGACAATATGAATATCATTTGATTTCTTTAAATGTGTAGATTCAATATTTGTATAATTTAGTTGATTCTAAGGCCGTTTAAGAGGGAATAATTAAAGAAATTTAGTCTTGGATTTTATCGTCATGAGGTAGGTTATGACTTAACTTTCTTCAAATTGGATTGAGTAGTTAATATTTATATTAGAACATGCTAATGGTATTGGTAATAATCATGAAAAAAATATTATAATTGTTTTGTGCTTGTGTGGGGTCTTATACTGTTGTTGTTTGTGGTTTGAGATGATATTTAATACTTGTGGCCCGTGTGGGGGCCTTATCTGATATTACTAGACTTCTATATACATTTTGTTGCTCTCTTCATGATAGAAATGCCTAATTTTAAGTTAATGTGATATTATTGATGTCTTACTTGAATTTTGTTAGTCTAATGGTACATTGCTCATATGAAATCATGGTTGGTTCATATGTTGAGTGGATTCTAAGATCACTTGTACATATATTGAATGGATTTTAATGATCTTCATACTGATTTGGTTGTGAACATTACATCATCATATCATACATACATTCATGAGATATTGATACCATTGTAAAAATACTAATTTTGACAAAAATAAGACATTTTTACAAAATCCTTTATCGTAGCCCACGAGTCAGAAAAGAGATATAGATATTGAGATTAGGATTGAGTATTGAGATATTATATTGGTTACAAACCCCCTATGGGTCCTACCTAGAAGAGTTAAGGTTTGATAGGTGTATTTGGAGGTTATGCGATAACCTCAGTCACATCACATTATCATTATCACCATCATTGCATTCCATAAATTATGCATTTTTAGTGTGGTTCACTTTTACTTGATTCAATACATATCTATCCTGTTTCTTTACGTACCTATTTTCTTACTTATATGTTATATATAGAACTGGTAGTGAAGATGGTGTGAGTAGTCGTTTGAGATATTTTCTGATTGCAGGTTACGTGCTCATAGTATTTATTTATATCTCTTATTTTCTACTTTGTTCAGTTGACCTATGATACCTACCAAGTACAAGTGGGTCGTACTCATTTCTACTATGCCCCTTCAGTATAGATCTAGGTTTGATTGCACCGTACGACAATCGAGTAAGTGTGGTGAATTTAAGATTTTGAGGTATTGGTTGTTTTACACCTTCAGAGTTGACCTTAGACCTCCTTTTGTCTATTTTATGTCTTATTTTGTATTTAGAGATAGACTTGTAGTTTTTTAGATTTCAGTTATATTTTCAGATTTCTGTTGTATTTAGATTTATTCTTACACTATGAAACTAATTATTTGGATGGTGTAGGTATCATTATTATTCAGACTTCAGCTATTTTTGTGCATTTATGGTCTGACTTTATTTTAGGAGTCTCACTTTGGGAATTATGTATGATTTTCTTCTTATATATCAGTTTAGGTGATTGACTTACTTGTCAAGTCTTAGCCACGATAACTGACTACCTGATGATAACGCTCAATCTACAGCTCTCGTAAGAGTGTAAAGCGGTCGCTGTCAAATATATAACCCAACTGGGTTGGGTATCGATCCCACAGGGAATAGCTTGGTCAACAAGTTAGCAACGATTACTAGACTTTTAGTGCAAGTCTCGTAAAAAGGGGGGATTGTAATGTGTAACCAAAATATTAAAGTAAAACTGAAAAATAGCAAAGTAAAAAGAAAGAATGTTTAGTATGATGTAAAACAATGAGAATCGAGAAGTTGGGGTTATGTCCACCTTATGAGTTGTACGTCTCTATTGGCTATGAGTTATGCGGAATTCAGACATGCATGTGCTTATAGAGAATTGTATTCGATGGTAAATCCAAGCGTCTTTCGACCTCAACAAGGACTATTTCACTTTAACTCTTTCGAGCTTAAAGCGTATCTAACGGTACAAATTCTCCAAGAGGTTAATCCAGTTACGGTACTAACTTTTTAATAGGAGATGGGACCCTATTACCTTGACATTATCTCTTTTCCAGACATATAACTTTTCTTTCGAACAAGCTAATGCTATACTGGCGTATTCTATGCGTCTGCAGCCACAAGAATTTGCATTAAGATGAAGAGAATAATGATATAAGCAACACACGTGTCACGAATTCACAAACTCATAGCCTTAGATAGTATCTCATAAGGCTTCCATAACCCCAACAGAGAAGTTTATTTACCCATGAGTGCGAAGGAAATCACAATAGACGTTATTATTATACCACAATAAAGATTTCGTGTAGCAAAGTGTGGTAGGCGTTTAGGCATGAATTTCTTTGCAAGTAACGTTTCTCTTGCTGCAGAAATTAAGAATTGAATAGATGAAAAATAATGTCAACAATGAATTAGTAAAGAAAATTGTTTTGATGGATGGATGAATGGGTGAATGGATGAATGGGTGAATGGATGAATTGTGTGGAATGTGAGGAATGGCGGAATGAATTGATGAATTAAAATATCTAGCAAAATAGGGTATTTATAACACCCATATCCTATTCCTACTAAGCTACTGCATTACTTAACCCCTGGGTTACTGCATCATTATCCTAATCCTAATAAATTACTGCATTATTATCCTAATCCTAATAGGTTACTGCTGGTCCCCAAAGTCTTCAGAATTGCTGTTTTTGCCCGGGACAGATTTTCCATGCGCCACTTTTGGTCCTTGTCGCCTAAGTTTTATTTTCCTCCTTTTGTGAAGCTTTCTTTGGCATCAAGTAATCCATAAAATGCTGAACTCTGCATCATTTATACCTGAAAACTTGCTCATCACGTTTGTTAGCTCACTTACAGGAAAAAGGACTAAAAGTGCATGAAATATATAATTTGTTCTCAAAACTTGGCTAAAATATGGGCAAAATCAAGTGCTATAGGCGTGTAAATTCGCCTATCATCACCTGACCTTAGTTTTTCGGTTGTTATAAATTGGCAATTGAGTTAGGTTCATTGATCTCATTAGTGTAAGAACATGGTGTCTAGTAGAGTCTTACGGATAGGTATGTAGATGTTCATATCCATATTTAAGAGGCTATAAGATATCTTTAGGAAATTTCCTTTACTTTATTACTTATCATGTAGGATTTTTAATATCCTATATTCTAAATTGAGTTTTAATATTTTCTACGCTGATAGTGATGAGTAGATCCCATGAGGCTAGGGATGCTGTTCTGGCCTCCGAGGAAGGAGCCTAGCCTAACGGACAAGGCAAGGGTTGTAGATAAGATCGGGGTAAAGGATGGGCACGAGAATATGCCCCTTTTAGAGGTAGTACTAAAGGGACCTCCTCTGAGATCGAGGTTGAGCAATCTAGAGATGTAGGTCCTATTGATTACTACAACCCTAATCTTAGAGGGTTTATTGATTCATTTTCTAACTCACTTGGAGTGTATTCCTTTGAGTGCACCTAGTATTCATACAACTTTGAGTGTTATACCTACATCTATGACAGAGTCTTCTTAAGGTATTCCTCATGTTTTGAGTATGGTTCCTTCATCGATACTGACATCTGCTTATGGTATTTTGTAGGCACCAAGTATTTTTCCTCTTTCTATGCTAGTATCAGAGTGAGGTACTTTGAGTTTAGGAATTTAGCCTTTATCTGTGTTACCCCGTCAGGTGGGATCATAGCCAGCCAGATTTACTATGTCTCCTATTACTTTGGCCCCTATTATGTCTTCTGAGGATCAAAAGAGGTTTGAGATATTTACTTGCTTGGGTCTACCTAAGTTCAGTGGTATTATGGGCAAGGATTTCTACTAATTCTTTTTTTATTATCGAGAGAAAGTGTATAACCTTTGATCGCTCAAGTCAAATGGATTTTCTTTTACTACCTACAAGTTAAGAGATATAGACAGAGATTGGTGGAGGTCACTTCTTAGTTATAGACCTTTTGTTTTGCTAGAAATGACCTGGGATTAGTTTTTTGAGTCCTTTATGGACAGGTTTGTGCCCTATAATTTGAGGGATCAAATGAGAGACGGTTTGATCACTTGGAGTAGGGATACATAATGCTGTCAAGTATGAGTCATGTTTTAATGCCTTGTCCAAATATTTTATAGCCAGTATTGTCACTGAGTCCAAGAAGATTTGGAAGCTCGTGAAGGGATTAGATTCTACTTTTTAGTTAGCTACTACACAGATGGTGGTGTTAGGGGAATCAATTTAGAGTGTGGTGGATCATTCCAAGATAACTGAGGCTATTTATCGATCTACTCAATGTGGTTCCAAGAGGGTGTGTTGTTGGGTAGAGTTTAGTGGTCACACTTTTGAGGTAAAAATTTTAGAGATTATCTTAGGTATATGGCAGCCCAGTGCATGCAGGGTTTAGGTAGTAGGTCTTCTGGTTCAGCGGCTTTGGGTTGTTAAGTGTCAACCCTGGGTGGTCTCTTTGATCAATCGTACCTCCTTAAATTTAGCCAGACTGTAGAGGTTTTTATGTGTGTTATGAGTTTATCCATATGGACAAGGATTGCTCTCATTGTGTTTTTGGGGCTTCTGTTTTATCGATAGTGACAGTGACCCTATAGGTGGTAAATGTTCTACTAGAGGTACGCGAGGCAGAGGTGATTGACTTAGCTATTCATGTTGAGCCAGTCACCAAGATCATGTCCATTTATCTTTATAGGATTATCCCAGCGGAGCTAAATAAATTGAAGGATCAGTTCCAGGTATAGTTGGATAAGGGATTCATCCACCCTAGTGTATCACCTTGGGGATGCACCTATCCTGTTATGAAGAAAAAGGATGGGTTTATACATATGTGTATTAATTATTGATAGTTGAACAAGATCTTATTTCTTGTATTGATAAATTATTTGATTAGCTTCAAGGTGCTTTAGTGTTTTGGAAGATTAATTTAAGGTTCGGGTATCACTAGTTTAGGATTAAAGATTTGGATAATCCAAAGATGCTTTTTCAAAATCTCTATGGTCATTATGAGTCGTTGGTCATGTCCTTCAGGTTTACCAGTGCCCCAGCCGCATTCATGGAGTTGATAAATCGAGTGTTTTGATCTTATCTCGGTTCTTTTATCATTTTATTTATAGATGATATCCTTGTTTACTCTAAGAGTGAGGCTGACCATGAGGATCATTTGTGGATTACTCTTTCAAGACTAAAAGATGAGAAGTTGTACGCTAAGTTCTCCAAGTCCGAGTTCTGGTCGGAGTCTATCTCTTTGTTGGGCCATGTAGTGACCAAAGATAGTATCATGTTTGATCTGGCCAACATTATGGGGGTTCGTGATTATGCTAAGCCTACTTCTCCTACCAAGATTTAGAGTTTTGTTAGTTTAGAGAGCTACTATCAGTGCTTTGTTAGGGTTTTTTTCATCTGTTACGGCTCCTTTGACAAAGTTGACTCAAAAGAAGATTTCTTTTCAGTGGTCTAATGTTTGTGAGGCGAGCTTTCAAAAGCTCAAGGATTTATTGGCATCAAGTCCCATCTTGACCTTGCCTAGGAAGGGAATGGGTTTTATCATATTTTATGATGCTTTTGGTGTTGGATTAGGTACCGTGTTGATGTGGAAGGGTAAGGTGATTGCATCTGCTTCTCATTAGTTGAAACACCATGAGAATAATTACCTTACCCATGATTTAGAGTTGTGTATGGTTGTCTTTTATTTAAAGATATGGAGGAACTATCTGTATGGAGTCCATTGTGAGATCTTCTTGGATTATCAAAGCCTTCAATATTTATTCACCTAGCGTGTTCTTAATATAAGGTAGCTTTGTTGGCTTGAGTTGCTTAAGGATTATGACCTTACTATTCTCTATCATCTGGGAAAGGCTAATGTGGTTGCAAATTCCTTGAGCTGAAACTCAACAATTATAGGTAGATTGGTGCATCTTTTGATCTAGAAGAGGCCTTTGGCCTTAGAGGTTTAGTCTTTGGATAACTAGATGTTTAGGCTTGATAATTTGACACTTGAGTGTGTTTTGGCATTTCTGGAGTCTAGATCTTGCTTGATTGGGAAGATTCAAACAATTAGTTTGATAATGCTGGTTTAAAAATAATTTAGGTTAAGGTGTTGGATGGCAATGATAAGGAAGACTCATTTGACTCAGATGGTGTTTTGATGAATGGGGGGAAACTTTGTATGCCGAGAGGGGTTTATTGGGTGAGGTTGATTTTGGAGGAGGCTCATGACCAACATGTACCATGATTTGAGATAGAACTACTGGTGGGGGTAATATGAGAAAGGATTGTCACAAACTAAACCAGGTCCTGGCCATGACGGGTATCTCAAGCCCACCGTAGGCTGGAGACCACCCCCTAGCCTAGCTACTTGAGCATAATAAAATAATAGCGAAAGCAAAACCAGACAATAAGAATGATATATAAACCAATAGGAAAGTTCTCAGAATCCAAAACAAATAATTAACCCACACTTTGTCCACTAGAGCCTCTAAAAACCACAATACCAAATCAGGTTGGGACATCCCCTTAACCATGATAATATAACTCTTCAATTCCCAAAATCTAGACAAAAAAATCTAATAAAATGGTAAAGATTTTAGGATGATGGAGGCTCACCACTTCACAACAACTCAACCTATATCTGCTCCACCTAAAACTGCACATGTGTAAGTAAAGAGCCCTAGGACCCTTATCATGAACTGATGTAGTGCCCAGGGACGGTCAGTAGGATAAGAACTGGCATGTAACTCAAGAAAAGTGATAAAATATTGCCATGTCCAAAATTAGTCAAACCACATACATACATTAATATATACATATATATAGGATGTCGGGGTTGGGTATAGGGTCATAAACATGAGATTTTAAAACCATTAATCTAGACTGTGTAGCTCTATTCGTCCAAAGGAAAACAACAGGCTATAGGGGTTCAACTCTCCCTGCTGAAAAGGCCCCAGTGTGTGTTAGCCACCTAAACCGAGGAAATCTGATAGAAAGATAGAGACATCATGGATCCAACCATTCCAAAAATATATAATGTGTGAACAATACACACAGTCATAAAGAAACCCATGTCGGTAAATATGGGTTCTAGTATTAGTCCCCCTGATACCTCCCCACTCACGGCGAGATACACAACCCCATTGAAGCCAAAATTAAAACATTTATGCATAATCCCATCCATTAACCCATGAGTCATTTATTAAGGCATTTACTATTGATATCATCTTACCCATTATGCTTGCAATCTAAGTCCAATTATGTCATTCTAATCCAACTAAACCAACTAACTTCCAAGTTCTATTTTAAAACCAAACCATGGACACCAAGGCCTATTTTAATACATTTGTCCATTAATTTAATGGAATAGTTCCAAAAGTGAGTTAAATCATGCAAATTCCACATTTAAAACCAAAGTTCATGAAGATGGGTTGAGCATATTACCATTATCAAGCCACGATCCAACAAGTTGGAGAAAACCATGTTTCCCATTTCAAATTCCCATAACCATACACCTATTCAATTGAAAAACCATAATTTAAAGCATGAATATCATATTCAAAACATGGAGAAAGCAATTGCAACAGTTAACAATTCAAAATCCTCAACCTAATTTCAAACCCACAATTAAATTCACTTGAATAATGATTAAACATATGTCCTTATATAAAAATCAAGTAATGGAGGAAATACATGCCTCAACACTATAGAAATTCGAAGAAAATTTGGAATTTGGAGCTTAGATGATTAGTCCCTTGAAAACCCTAATTTCTCTTGCTTGGAAGTTTGAGAGGAGAGAACGATTTTTATGATTTGATAATTACTGTTAAAAAACCCTTAGACGTTTTAAGGTCATGGATAAAGTGTAAAGGAAGAAAAAAGCCAAAATACCTTTAATGAAAACGTGCAGGAAAATTGATCCCAGTCATTACAGTTTGGGTAATGACTCATAGTGACTGGTCACAGGCTATTGCCTGGACTCATGGCTTGAGTAAAAACTTTGGTCCATTGCATTGTTATGGTCACGAGTCCCTCACATGACTCATGACCTTACCTAATGACTCATGAGGTCTAGGTCGTGATCAAGATAGTAACTTGGGCACACTATACAAGTAAGATTATGAGTCTCACCCTGCGACTCATGATGAGTGATAATGACTTATCTCATGAGTCGTAGTCTGGGCATATCGTCAACACTGAAAATTTTTAGAGTCCAAGACCTGGGGTATTACAAGGATGTAGCAGACTTTATAGCTTATTGCCTATGTTATCAGCAGGTTAAGGCCAATCATTTAAGGCCTGGTGGTTTACTTCATAGTTTACCCATTCCCAAGTGGAAATAAGAATAGACCACTATGGACTTCGTGACTGAGTTGCCTCATACTTTTTACGGTTCTGACACTGTTTGGATCATCATAGATCGATTGACCAAATTTTCTTATTTCATTCATATTTAGGTTTCCTTCAGTTCTGAGAGGTAATCCCATATCTATGTTCGTGATAGTCCATATCCATGGTGTACCAGTGTTTATAATCTTAAATAGAGGTTTATTTTTCACTTCTCACTTTTGGGAGGCATTACGGGAGGAGTTGGGTACTCAAGTTGATCTTAGTATATTTTTTCACCCTAGACTGATGGTCAGTCAAAGAAGAATATTTAGGTATTGGAGGATATATTCTGCACTTGTGTTATGGATTTTAGAGGTTAGTGTGAGTAGCATTTGGCCTTGGGGGAGTTTGCGTATAATAATAGCTTCCAGTATTGATATGGCACTCTTCGAGGCCTTATATGATAGGAATTGTCGCTCTTCAGTTGGTTGGTTCGAGGTTTGTAAGATTAGACCTCGAGGTGTGGACTTTCTTTGTGAGTCTTTGGATAGAGTTTTGGTTAGGATAGACTTCGAGCAAGTTAGAGTAAGTAGAAATGTTATGTGGATCATAGTCTTCGTTCCTTGAGATTTAGCATTAGTGATCGATTCTTTATTTGTGTTTCTCTTATGAAGGGCGTGATGAGGATTGGGAAGGGAGGCAAGCTTAGCCCTAGATATATTAGGCCATTTGAGATTTTTTGGACTTTTGAGGATATAGCTTACGAGTTAGACTTTCCCCCAGATCTTTTAGCCTTTTATCCATTTATTCATGTATTTATGCTTCATCATTATATTCTAGATGAGCCTCATGTCATTAGTTGGTACACAATGCAGTGATATGAGAGATTATCCTTTATTGAGGAGCAAACCTCCATTTTAGCCCATAATGTTAGGCAGTTGTGTTCTAGGGGTATTCTGATAGTTAATGTCTAGTGGATAAATCTTCCTATAGATGAGATTACTTTGGAGGTTGAGTTTGACATGCATAGTAGTTACCCCAAGCTTTAGGTTGATTCAGGTATTTCCTTTGCCTGTTGTTTGAGGATGAACTTGATTCTTAGTGGTGGATATTGTAAAGACTTGATTTTGTGAATTTTTTATTTTTTTGTATTAGGACTATTTTACATCCTTGTGGTTTATACATGATATTTTTTGGGGTGTAGAGTTGGTTGGAACGGTTCCCAATGTGATTTGGAATGATTTATGCAAGTTTGTAGTTTTCAGAGGTTAAAAATGGCTTATAATTGACTTTGATCAACATTTTTTGTTCTATATATCAGATGGAAAAATAGACTATGCCAACAGTTCCAGAACATCAATTTTGAGTTAGCACCATGGTTAGTTCAATTTTATGACTTTTGGATCTTATTTTAACCCTTGGTTTGAAATTTGTGAAATTGGGTCTTGGAGTTCAATTTTGTGAATACAACCTCTTTTCCAAAATCTGATGTCTCCACTGAGTCTGAAACGTCAAATTTAGTATAATAACATATTTTGTTTGCCTCCCTAGGATTCCAAACGAATCCCGAGGGCTTGATTCACAACTTTACATTTTTAGCAAAGTTGTTTATACAACAATAATCTGGTGCAACCACTTTAGCGGCCATGGTACCACTAGCATCCCAAGTACTATTAAAGTGGACCTCGACTACTTTCATGGTAGGGGACTGCTTTAGTGGTCTATCCTTTTTGGGATGGACTACTTTAGCAACGACTGCTTAAGCGGAAGCGTTCAGCGCTAGGAGTATAAAAATATGCCTTGCTTAATTTCTCTTCTTCTTTTGAGACTTTGAGTTTTGGGTTAAGAGATTTTTGGACAAGTTCTTTCATTTTCGAGCTTGGGTAAGCTTCAAATCACAATTTCAATTATTTTACTTTGATTTTTGTCATCTAAAACTTGTTAAATGTGATTTTAAAAAGTGGAATTTTAGGATTTTTCCACCGAAGGGCTAAAATGTTTTTTCTTCAATTTAATCCCCATTTATAATCCTTATTATATGGCTTTCTTTAATCATGGATAAATTTTTTATAAGAAAAAATTTTAGAATTACCCTTTTTATCAAAAATCCATTCTGGGGTTCGTTTTGACCCTGGCTTAGAAATAGACAATATGGATATCATTGGCTTCATTTTAACGTTTAGATTCTATATTTGTATGATTTAGTTGATTCCAAGGACTCTTGAGAGGGGGAAAGATCAGCATTAAAGGACTTTAGGCTTGGATTTTATCATCATGAGGTAGGTTATGTCTTAACTTTCTTCGAACTGGGCTGGATAGTTAATATTTTACAAAACCATGCTATCAGTATGGGTAATATCATGAAAATAATATTATAACTATTGTGTGCCCGTGTGGGGCCTTATTTGATATTATTGGCCTTTAGTATGCATTTGGTAGCTCTCTTCATGATTGAAATGCCTAATGGTTAATGTAATATTATTGATATCCTACTTGAACTTTTTCACTCTAATGGTACATTTGTCATATGAAATAATGGTTGATTGATATATTGAGTTGATTTTGAGCTTATGTGTCCACGTATTAACGGATTTTGATGATCTTTATACTAGTTTGGGTTTGAACATTACATTCTCATATCATTCACATATTTATGAGATATTAGTACCATTGTGGAGATATTGAATTTGACCATAAATGAGATATTTTTACAAAACCCTCTGTCGTAGCCCACGAGCCGAAGAGTAGATAAGGGTATTGAGATTGGGATTAAAGATTCAGATAGTATATGGGTTGCGAACCTCCTATGGGTCCTACCTGGGAGCGTTGAGGCTCGGTAGGTGTATATAGATGTCATATGATAACCTTCATCATCATTGTATTTCATACATTGCACATCTTCAGTGTGGTACTATTGTGCTTGATTCAATGAATATATATTCTGTTTCTTTACGTACATGTTTTCTTGCTTATGTGCTATATTTAGAACTGGTAGTGGAGACGGTGTGAGCTACCATTTGGGACATTTTTTGACTGCAGGTGGTGTGCTCATAGTATGTATTTATATATCTTATTTTCTAATTTATTCAGTCGAATATGATACCTACTGAGTAAAAGTGGACCATACTCATCCCTATTGTGCCCTTTTAGTGCAGATTCAAGTATAAGTGTGTTGCGTGGGCAGCTGAGTTCTTATGGAGATTTTGGAATTTTGTGGTATTAGCTGGTCTACGCCTTCAGAGTCGACCTTATACCTCCTTCTATCCTATGTCTTATTTTGTATTCAGAGACAAACTTGTAGTTTTTTTCGAATTTCAATTGTATTTTAAGACATTATGTTATATTTAGATTTGTTCTTACAATTGTATTTAGGTTTTGGAATGGTGTATGGTATCATTATTATTCAGACTTATGCAATTTTTTGTTCATGTGCGGTCTGACTTTGTTTTAGGTGTCTCGCATTGGTAATTATGTATGATTTTATTCCTACATATCAGTTTGGGTGGTTGACTTAATTGTCAAGGCTTTGCCGCAATAAATGCCTTCATGACCTTAGTTTTGGGTCTTGACAGTAGTGCTCATTGTAACGTCGAGGTAGGTCGTTGCATTTGGAAGTTAAATAAATCAACCTCAGGAGGTTAGAAAACTGAAATAATTTTTTAAATAAATTAAACTCTGGTCCATTTTGTTAAAAAAAGATAATAATTATTGACCTCAAAAGGTTGGAAATTTTCATGGAAAATGAGTTTAATAAGTCAACCTCCTATGGACAATACTTGATTTTTAAAAAAAGCAAAGCGTTTAATTTAACCAACCTCCTTTGGTCTGTTGTTTGGATTTCAAATCTCAAAACAAATTTAAAAGTACTGACCTCTATTAATTTTAATTTGTTTTTATTCAACCGATCTAAGGAGGGTTTTTTTTTTGGTGAAAATTGATTTGACTTTTTTTTTTAAGAAAAAAACCTTTTACGGTTAATAGGATGTTGGTATTATTAATAAAATAAAGATCTACACTTATTTTCACCATTTGGATGAATCCTCTATCACTTGTCTCTCCCTCTGTCCTCCTCTGCTGCCCTACCACCACATTTCGACGCTTAATCTCTTGCATATTATCAAAGAATGTCCAGAATCTCAACATATATGGAATAAGTTCATTTCACAAAACTAAATTAATAATATAAATACCAAGCCTTGGCCAGTCTCCTCGCAT
>JAQZCD010000099.1:0-46450 GCA_030864225.1 Capsicum baccatum var. pendulum | reverse complement strand
TACACATACATGAAAATAAGCATCACGTCTATACAGGAAGCAAAAGTGATTGCTTTTAATATAATTATAGATTACTTTTTACTATATAGACTTGTGGCAAAAGGGTACTCACAACAATATGGTATGGATTATGAGGAGACTTTTTCCCCCGTAGCAAAGATGACGACTGTTCGCACTATGATTGCTGTTGCATCCGTTCGACAGTGGAGAGATATTTCAGATGGATGTCAAGAATGCTTTCTGAACGGTGATCTCCACGAGGAGAGTTTATATGACTCCTCCCCAGGTATGACCACCAGCCAGGTGAAGTTTGTCGGCTTCGAAAAGCTTTATATGGTCTCAAACAGGCCCCTCGTGCTTGGTTTGAGAAATTCTCCACTGTTATTACTTCCCTTGGATTTGTCCCCGAGTAACCATGATTCAGCATTGTTTGTTAGATATACAAGTGCAGGGCGAATTCTATTGTCCTTATATGTAGATGATATGATTATTACTGGTGATGATCATTAGTGGTATTGAGTTATTGAAGCATGATTTGGCTCATCGATTTGCAATGAAGGACTTGGGCTTGCTGCGTTATTTTCTGGGTATTGAGGTGGCTCAGTCTAAGAAAAGGGTATCTTCTTTCTCAGACTAAGTATATATCTGACTTGTTTACTCGGGCGCGTCTTTCTGACAACAGGACTGTAGATACTCCCCTTGAAACCAATGCACGTTACTCTCCTAGTGATGGTGTTCCATTATCAGATCGAGTCTTTATCGGACTATTGTGGGTAGTTTGGTTTATCTTACGGTTACTCGTCCAGATATAGCACATGCAGTTCATGTTGTTAGCCAGTTTGTTACTGCTCCTACTTCTGTGCACTGGGGAGCTGTACTTCGTATTCTAAGGTATCTTCGTGGCACTCAGTTTCAGAATCTCTTGTTTCCCTCGACGTCATCTCTCGAGTTGCGAGCCTATAGTGATGCTGATTGGGTGGAGATCGCAATGATCGTAAATCACCACTGGTTTTTGTGTGTTTCTTGGAGACTCTTTAATCTCGTGGAAGAGCAAGAAACAAGATGTTGTCTCTAGATCTTCACGGAGGCTGAGTATCGTGCCATGGCTGTGACTACATGTGAGATTATTTGGTTACGTTGGCTTCTTGCAGATATGGGGGTTCACATTTCTATGCCTACTCCCCTGCATTGTGATAACAAAGTGCGGTACAAATTGCAAAGAATTCTGTCTTCCATGAGCGTACGAAGCACATTGAGATTGATTGTCACTTCACCCGTCATCATTTGCAGCTCGGGACCATATCGCTTCCTTTTGTTCCATCGTCTTTGCAGATTGCTGACCTTTTACGAAGGCTCAGTCGGCGGTCGCGATTTCGTTTTTTGTGTGACAAACTCTCAATGCTTATTGCTGTTGCATTGTGAGTTGAGGGGGGATGTTTAGCCCATATGTTAATTCGCTATTTTTAATAGAAAAAAAACTTGTACCTGTATCAACCCAGCAGACACGCATTAATATATATTATGAACAGTTAATTGGTCGGCGAGCCTCACGTCTATCAACCAAACACTCCTTGGCTGTACAATATGTCTACAAAAGCCTCTACATAGATACACAACTGAGTTGGGGTCGGGACGAACTCCCGCCCACAAAAGACTTTTATACAAATACCAAAGGTACATATAGAGACGACTTGGGATGCCCGAAACAACTGGAGCTTACCACTAACAATGGAATGTCCTGGCTCTTACTGCGGAGGTGTACGACCTGAAGTACCTGTTCCTGCAGGCATGAATGCAGGTCCCCCGTGAGGGACGTCAGTACGAAAATATGTACTGAGTATTTAAGGCAGGGGAGTATCAACATGAGAGACAAAAGATCAACAGAACCGTGATTACCAGTGAATAAACAGTATGAGTAGACCACACTAAAAGAACTGATGGATACCTGCACATTACTTTTCATCATTACTTCCCGTAATCCTTATCAGTACATAACATATGTCATACAATGGCCAACTGATCAGTGGTACTAATACAATACATCAGGGACCACCCCTGGAATAGCATATATATACATAATCTTTATATATACAATGGCCAACTGATCAGTGGTACTAATATAATAATATTATCATCAATTTAAAATATAGACATTCCATTTCTTAATTCAATTAATCTTTGAGATTGGTTACTTTGTGGTCACACTTTATGGAACTTGAAACCATGATACCTCAATAGGAAAAACATGTAAATAGGTAATCATTATCATGAAAATGAAGTAGAGAATCATGAATACCTCATTAAACCATTTCGGAGTCAACAATAGTATATGGATATTTTTTTGACTAACCGGACATCTTAAAAGTGAAAACAAGTTCAATTGGTAGTGTCGAAGATCATATGATGTTATTATGTGTCATGTGTCGTAGGACATGTTGGAAGCCTACTTGAGAGTGTCATGGGTCATTATTCATGCCAAAGAGTAGATAGAGTATGTCTTACATACCTTGATATAACCACTTCAATACAAGTGACTTCCCGTACTCTTCGAACACTTATCTACAATAGTCATTTGTGGCAAACTAGTATTGCTTACCACTTACCATTTAGGTAGGTTAACTTCACCAATTAATGTCTAGGAAGGAATCCCTTAGCTCATCAATAGAGTACTACTACATCCTCTCTCTTACTTATTCTACAATCTATGCATGCATTTTCATGAAAAATATCCTCAACATCACTCTGCCTTTATTATTTCCTTCTTAATCACCATCCAATACCAACATGATCACTAGTAGGCATACTAACCTCTAATAATATAATCACCACATTTCATTCTTCATATCCAATACACAACTTCATCCATAACTTACTACTAACAATTTATACACAACTTCAAAATACTATGTTTCTAGTTATCTTCCAACATCAAGACAATACTCATAATTCTTTATCAATACTTATTCATGGATAAGAATCAAGAATAAACAATATTCATACCTTAACAATGGACTCTTGTATTTAGAATCCTCCTTACATAACCATGGGGTGCTTCTCGAAGCTTTCGAGATGGTGAACATAACTACGGAACCAATTTGAATTTTCTACGGTTGAATCTTGAGTTATTTGGGATTTTGTTTGAAACCCTAAAGGGTATTCTTGAGAGAAAATTAGAGAAAAGGGGTATATTTTGCTGAATTTGGAGCTGAATCAGATGTTATAGACGAATTAGGGGGTGAGGTGAAATGACTAAAATGCCCCTAAGAAAATAAGAAAAGTCGAAACTATCCCTCAGTTGACAAACTGACATGCTGAGGTAAAACGGATATAACTCCTTATTTAGATGTTGTATTTGGATGAACCAGTTTCATTGGAAAGAAGACTCAAAGATCTTTCGTTTGATATATTATAGCTCACACAGTTCATTATATACAGGGAGTTATGATCGTTTGAAGTTGACCCTGAAATGCTGAAAAAAAAACTGGGCAACAGGCTTTGCGTTTTGCTACTGTTTTGAAATCCAAACGCAGCCTTATGCTTTCGAAAAATTCCAAAACTTATCCGAGATGTACTATGAGATTGCCCGATCGTAACGCAACTTGAAAATCTAAAAATGAAGGTCGGGAAGGTCGAGAAGTTGTATCCCGAAGGTTGCCAGCTAAAATGACTCGAAGTTACACTTAGAAAAAATTTTTCAAGTTTTTAAGTCTAAGAGCACTCTATTAAAGGCTAATCCATGCATGACTTTTACGGGGGTGTTACATTAGTAGGAAAGAGTGTGTTCTTATTAGTAGGACCCGAGTAATTTGTTGTACACAATTTGTGCTAATAGTTGTGATGTTATGGTTGTAGGGGTCTTGTGTTCTTGATGTTTTGGTAACATTTGTTGTTTCAGATAGATCGAATATAGAATTACCTAAAGACAGTCTTGTTTATATTATTATCTGTTATTTTTGTTACTATCTATTATTTGTTGTGCTTACATTATGTCTTTTTTTCTAGACTTCTTTTATCATGAATCGAGTGTCCATCGAAAACAACCTCTCTTTATTACTTTGTGAAAATATAATGGATATATTGTTGTTCTAAAATTTACATATTGAAAAGACTAGGTAATTAATCCGTCATTTTTAATTTATCTTGTTAGCTGATGATGACACTGCAATTCCAAAAGTTAATTTAACCCTATTTACCTAAAGAAGTTAATAACTCATGTCTGTTAATTTGTATTTTCTTTTTTGGGTGACTTATTCTTTGTGTGACGTAAATTTTGATAAACATTTTAAAATATAATTTTCATCATATTATTTTGAGAAAATTTGTAATCTATGCTACTTTTTCTATAAATTTTTTATTACTTATATTTTATTTTAAAATATCAAATTAATGTAATCTAATTTTTTTTTAAAAAAATTAGTTAAATGTGACTCCCGAACAATGAAATATAACAACAAAAAGAAATGGAGGTAGTATGTTTATAACATACAAGTAAATTCATAATAGAATTGGATTAAATTAATTATTAATTTTTTAAATTAAATAAATATTATTATATATTTATTTTTAATATTATGAATAAATATTGTTGGACGGAGAAAAAGTGTTATTTAAGAAAGTAATATTTTTATGAGTAAATAAGTCGGCGTTTTAAAGTGATATGATACAATAAAGTTTAGCGGATTAAATATTATGATTTTTCAAATGGTTAAGATTAGCCAACGTTGATGTGAACGGAGGTTTTTGTTGTTTAGCGGACTAAATTAATACTAATATTCAAATTCATAAATTTGAATTTTAATAAATATAACTCTAACTCTTTGACTTGGGGGTGAGGCTTAAGCATGCAATCCAAAACAAACAAATTTGCTTAATTGATAGTACTTTTCTGCGCTGTCAAAAAACAAAATTAGTCTGCATGCTGTCAAAATTACGTACTATTTTTCGTCTTACATTAACAGTGAAATATTCATTCTATATATTCTATTTTAGCAACTCTAACAAATTTTATTCCACACTCTATATATTCATTCAATATTCTCTTCTTCCACACTCATAACCATACCACACTCTATAGTTTCATTCATATTCTCTTCTTCCCATGACCAGTAAGCTCAACCCCAAATTAGAAGATAAGGTACCAAACGAAAGGGGAGGGAGGGGAATTAGAGAACTACTATTGGACTTCAAAAGGGAAAATGGTGGATTTTATTCTTATAGCTTATTATGTTTGCACGTTGATCGCATCGGGCCTCATTTGCACTCGTTTTTCCTAAGACGTCCCTACCTCAGAAAACATTTTGGAATTTATCTACTTGCTGAATGTTTCGTTCGAAAGGAGGTGTAGCTTACGGGTTGTATTATCATCCCGATAGTCGAACCACAAGGCTAGTGAACTATGGGCTGGCACTAGCATCATCGGCGGTTGCTTTCTGTTGTGCGGTATGAGATATACCTTGAAATACTTAAAAAGAAACCCAAAATGGTGCTGGGTCACTCTGACGCGAGTACTCCAACCAACCCGACGTGGTTTAGTCGAACTTGTGAATGTTTGAATGAATACATGACGATGATGCGTGTGCTGAGCATTATCTCAAGGTTATTGGCTGTTTTCTGCATCTCATAGTTCGTGTAGTCGACTGGTTCTTAGAGCTAGGATCTCGAGGGATAAATGGACACAAGTCGACAGGGCGCTTGCTTTGTACCCTTTTCTGATTGCGATGATTGGGTGGCTCGCAAAGCTTGCCAGAAAGACCAAGAAATCCGATCGTCCATGAACGTTTTGCTTTTAGATTCTGAACTTCCTTTGGCAGCACCTGTGGATGTGGCAGCTCCACCAGCGGTAAAACCATTAGTGCTCAATGCGTTTCCTGATGAGGTACGTGTCTTTGATTTTGTTTTGAAAGTGACTAGCTGATGTTAATATTATGTTGATTTAGCGAAAAATGTCTAGAAGTTACAGTTTGATAAACAATAAGGAGTGGCTAGCTGATGTTAGTATTTGTTCTATATATATTTGTTGCTTTTGGCATAAAATGTTAAGTGGTTCTTTCTACCATCCGTGCATATATTGTTGATTGTAGCCTAGACCGTTTAGAAGTTAATAATTTGATAAACAATAATAAGGCTAGCTGATGTTAATATTTGTTTAAGTTGTTTTTTCTGCTATTTGTGTATACATTGTTGGACATCAACTTAAAATGTTTCTAAGTTTAACAGTCTGATAAACGATAATGAGTATTCCTGATGTTCATATTTGCTGTACATATTGTTGATTTCATTAGAAGTTTAACAATTTGATAAACGATAATGAGTGGCTAGCTGATGTTAATATTTGTAGTATATATTGTTATTTTAGCGTAAAATGGCCGGTTAGAGGCTAACAATCCTGTAAGGAATAATGAGTTGCTTGCGGATGTTAATATGTGTTTAGTGGTTCTCATGTGAAATAGATATAGTATATGTAATGGAACTGCTTCATAAATCAGTTGAATTAGGAACCATGAGTTATACTCATGAACACACAACTTACCGTATAAAGAGATGTCGATCGAGTAACATTGCCTGCTATATTTATGCCTGACTGCATTAACTTAGACTACGCTAGAGTGAATGACATACACAATTCCTGAAAAGTTTTGTTTTCCATAAGCTTCATACTTCAGTGCTAAAAGAAAAACAAATAGAGAGAAGGTGATTTGGAGGCTGGCGTGCATGTGCTTGAGCGGAAAGAAAGAAGAGCATTGCACTCAAAAGCACAATATTTGTCAACCTTAAAGTACTTCTAGAATTTATTGATTTATATAATATAATTACGTTAGGTCTCTTACTGCCGTGACTTATCATTGCCATTTATAATTAATAGTAAATGATATAAAATTATTAATATACATTGTATTATTTATGTCCATTGTAGGGTATAGACCGCAAACAATTATAAAGTGTGGATGTCGATGAACATCACCGTGATAATCAGAAGTCATTCAAATTAATCTGTGGAAGGGACTTTCACTGCAAAAACACTGACAAACTTCCCACCTTTCAATGGTGGTGATTCAGTTTGACTACCACGGATATTGAATCCCAAACTACTGTAGTTGAATGGGTTAAAACTGTGTATCCATCTTCACTCTTTTTTTCTTTTTTTTCTTTTTTCCTTTTAAGTAATTGAAAACTAATTATAATTCTGTGCTTTATTTATAGTGGAGCCCACTATCTTCGTGATCATGTGAAGACCTTCCCAGTAATCTTACTGGGGCAAACTTAAGGGTGAAATGGCCAGTTCTTTGACCCGGTAATCAAATGGCTCCTTGAACCACATATCATTCTCTTAATTTTCCTTATATTGGAATGTATACTTTTGTTTGTTGATTAGGCACAACCATTTGGAGTGGGCTTGTGTGGATTGCAACATCACTAGGAGGGAGCACGTTGAGGATGTTTTCGGAAAAAAATTTGGGAGTTTTATCTTGCTATTGTTTAGGGTGATAAAGTGGTCATGTTAGCTGACTTCGGTAGGACTCTCTTTCTCCTAACTTGGAAGTAGTACTATTCAAGTGTCATTAGATGTATATGAAAGATGGGCAGCTACAACATGGTTACATGTCTACTATTTAGCTACATACTTCCATCAAGGCCCATTTGACCAAACTATTTGGACCCTAAATTTGATGTCTTTTGGATTTGAAGTTAGTACTACTTGTTTATGATGGGGTTTGAACAAAATTTTAATTCTAATATGATATTTGATTGCAACTCCAAGTTCATTATTAAATGGTATCATTTCAATTTTAATTGTGTGGTTTAATTAATTTTTTTTTATTTAAAAAGATTTGACACATAATATGAAATTTTGTTTCAAAAAAGAAAGCTCATGCGTAGTAGCATTGTCCTACTTGAACTTCAACTGCTGTAAGTGATAAGTGAATTAAAATGCACATTAATTAATTAATGGCGATTAAGTAATGTTCCCTCCCGTCTAATTTTGATTGTTGTTTTAGCTCATTAAGAATTTTGATTGTTGTTTTAGCTCATTGAGAAATTTTTACGAGGGATAATTTACTAAGGACAAGTAATATGAGATGGAGGGACTAGTAAATTGACTCGTCTTTATTCTTACCACTTAGCGGAGTCCTAATTCAACATGGTGCGGACAGTGGACTCCGCGTGTCCAAATTCTTAGAAAAAGAATGATGTTTTGTTTGGTTTCCCTCGTGTCTGATATACGCTATGGAGGTCCGGCTAAATTTGGATTCATGTTGGGAAATCCCACATTAATGTGAGGTAAACCTCTCTCTAATAAAAAAACGTAAAATCTCAGACACCATAAAAAATAGTATAAGATTTTATCACATTTCTAACAAGCCAAGTTCTCACGATTTTCATCGAAAAGCCACTTTTCTTTTACTAGTGTAATGGGCTCCAATTTGACGTATACGTAGTTATTTAAACCTTAGTAAAAAAACTAGGCGTAAATTTTGACCTTTTTCATTAGGTATTTTGACACTGTAAAATTCATCAACTCCAACGTACACTAAAGCTCCATTAAGGTCAGACAAATACACGATGAATTGTAAATGATTAGGTTAGAAATAAAGACAGATACATAAATCTGACAGTTTGAAGCTTACCTTAGTTATAGAAATTTCTGCATTTTGCATAATTACTCAAAATCTTGATATTGGGTATGTCGAGATACATAATTAGTTCTTGATATTTTTTTTTTTTTCCATTTTGCGTCTGTCGAGATACATAATTAGCTCCCGATATATCCAACGTAGATACATAATTGATTGAAATTTTTGTAATTACTTTGTAAGAATGAGATTTGGGTAAATATGGTAAATTAAAGTGTACGTTTAAGTTATAAATAATTTCAAAACATAAATAATGAATGGTACATTGAGATTTTAAGAGGGGTAAATTTGGACCCTTTTTCCCTCTATAAATCAGGTTTAATAATTTCATTTTTTCCTTGTGTTATAGGGGTGTGATGCATCCATATATTAGATAAAAATAGTTCATTTCAAAAGTGAAAAGGAAGCAGGACCAAACAAGAATTCTCCAAGGGGATTTGAAGTAATTGATGAAATCAAAGCTAAATTAGAACAAGTTTGTCCTCACACCGTCTCTTGTGCTGATAACTCTAGCATTTGCTGCTTGAGACTCTGTCGTCCTAGTAAGCATCTATGCTCCAAATTTTCTTTCTCATTTCATCTCAAAATAATGCATGACAACGTTTGCGACCTATGTTGCTCGGACTCTTTAAAATTGTCGATGAATGTGGGGTCATGAATCCTTTTAAAGTTGATGCATGTCTGGAAAGATCTTATACGGACGCAACAATATTTTCGGAAATCTGAGCAACGTGTGTATGTCGGATCCTCCAAAGCTCGTGCATTCTTGGAGGACATTACACGAGTGCACACAACATTTATGAAGGGTTTGCCGACATGTGTGTATGGATCCTTCAAAGTTAATGCATTTTTCGAGGATCTTATACAAATGTGACGACATTTTTAAAAGTCTAAAAACATAGATTGTAAATCATTTTTAGTCTTGAAGCTAAACTTCTCGGATTACTCTCGTATATTGTAAGTGAATTTACTTATTATAACAATAATAAAATAACA
This sequence comes from Capsicum baccatum var. pendulum, assembly GCA_030864225.1. Lineage (NCBI taxonomy): Eukaryota > Viridiplantae > Streptophyta > Magnoliopsida > Solanales > Solanaceae > Capsicum > Capsicum baccatum. The sequence continues at coordinate 36,821 of JAQZCD010000099.1, read as the reverse complement.
TAAATTTTTTTCACATTAAAATATCTGATTCTACCTCAATAACAACACTAGTAGTTGATAAGGAATTTTACTAATAAGAATGTTATTATGGTTGGAGTAGAGTGGTGGACCCATATGGGAAGTGCAATATGCAAATTTTTTTTTCTAACCCCATATGTTAAACAGGAGGGCACACCATAGGGATGACAAGATGTGTATCATTTAGGCAAAGGCCATACAATAAAAAAAGGTGACAATTTACCAGATGCTACTCTAGAGAAAACTTATTACAATGACTTAAAATCAATTTGTCCAACAAGTGGCGAGACAATAATATTTCGCCTGTAGCTATAGCTAGATTTGATATCTCTATTATCGTATTGTTTATTGTATTTTACATGTGGTAGATAAATTTCAACTCGCTTTGAGATTTTCTTTTGTGTAAATGCTAGGTTTAATTAAATAAATTTTTCATCTTTACATGTTCAAAAGATGTTGAATTTAATTATTGTATTTTTCTTGTATTATTTAAATAAATATCCTATTTAATGTAACGTTTGAACTCATTAAAATGAGGTACACACACGAGGCGCGTATACCTAAACTAGATATAACTTATTTGTACGAGCATGCGCTTCGAGTTTTTACTTAGTTTTGGGTCACTTTTGGGCCCAATTAACATTTGGTTTGCTTCTTGCATCAGTTTTGGGCCAAAAGAAACTTTTTAATGTTTTGCTTGGGTCACTTTTGGGCCCGAAAAACTTTCAATGTTCTGCTTGGGTCACTTTTGGACCCTCCTTGTCAGCCCCTTAATGAAACTAATTTTACGTGCAAGCCATAGATTTGCAAATTTTAATGTTGCCTTACGAATATAAAATCAGCTAGAAACTTGAAAATTAATGTAGAGAGTTGCAAATAAAAAATTCCCAATGAGCATACTGAGCATTAGCATGTTAAGAAGTAAAGTATCATCGATGATGTTATTCAGTTGATAATTGTTGACTTTCCCCCCTCCGTCCTCACCAACATAAGCAAAGAATTAATTATGGCGGCCCGGCCCGGTTAACGCCAATCTCGGTCGTACCCGGCCCGGAACCCGGGTAAAATGGGAGGATCGGTTTCGGGCCCGGCCCGTTTGACACCCTTAACTGATAGTAATACTTTTTTGCGCTGTCAAAAAAACAAAATTAGTACTGTATGCTGTCAAAACTACGGATCGGTAGTAGTTACTATTTTTCGTCTTTTACATTAACAGTGAATAACAATACCTTATTATCTTATCCCGACTAAAAATTTGAAAGATGTCCGGATAATGGATTCAATAGGACCCGTTTTGAAGTTATGTATAACTAATACATGAATTAGTTATACACCCTACATGGTATTATAGGGTGTATAACTAATACACCCAATTTGGGGATTAGTAATCCATGAATTACAATCCATGGATAAATATGTGTCAAGATAAAAATGCCCTCAAATTTCTTTAATTTTTTTTAAAAATCTTTTCAATTTATTCAATTTGAGTTATTTCTTTTTCAATTTATCAAGATAATAATATCCCGTCAAATAGTTTTAGTCATAAAAAAACTACTCCATTAACTTAAAAAATACTTATTGGTCAAAATCCGAAAATAAATTGCATACAATCTTTAATTTTGTAAATAAGATATTTATAAATAAAATAATTTTTCTACTTAGCTTTAACACTCTACGGAACACAAATTTATTTTAATAATACTTCTATTATTTTATTCAAATTTTTACGTATCTCCCTCCAACGTAAGAACATCAAAAGTGAAAACAACAAAAATAAAAATAAAATAAAAATGATGAACACAACACCGTTTCATTTAGCAACTCTAACAAATTTTATTTCACACTCTATAGTAGCTCACACCAGTATCATTATAACAAGGAGTTATGGTCGTTTGAAGTTGACCCAAAAATTCACTTTTGATAGGCTGAACTAGACTGACTATAACTTTTTTCTCCGATAGTCAAATTGGCTGAAACTAATTTCATTAGAAAGAGGACTCGCAGAGCTTTCCGTTGATATATAGTAGATCAACCAGATCATTATGTACAAGGAGTTATGAGCGTTTTTGAAATTGACCCTGAAATTCGCCTAGCTGCAATAATTTTAATTTCCTGCACCATTTTACTGTCACAGTTTCGATCAGAATGGTCGTAGTTTGATCGGAATGGTCGCAACTCATCGCTCGAGTGTCCGTTTTCGATGATCTACCATATCGTTGGAAATCTTATTCGATACTCTACGCAATGGTAGGTCAAAGTCTTAGAAATACTACACAGAAATTTTATGGATCGTTCTAAAGCGTCGAACTCGATACGTTTCTCACGAAATCTTTACGAAGAAAATTTTTTGGGGTATTTCAGAAACTATGTTTAATATTGAGCTTGGTAGGGCTCTTATGTTGCCAAAATTTATAGGATATTTATAAGATGAAACATAATACTCACAGATGACATCTGAAAGATAGAAAAGAGTTGCAAACTCTATCGCAAATCATTTCACATAAAACACCAACAACTCTTATGTCTTAAGTACTAATGCTACAAATGCTAGCTGGAATGTTGGTACAAGATTTCTTCTCAATTAATTCATGAAACAACTATTAGACTTAGAAATAATCCACAAAACAAAATTCATTAGATTTATAACGGTTAGAAATTTTAAGAGTACCCACTTAAATTTGATTACGAGTTGGATATCGGCGCCTATCACGTCCAGTCTGTCTACACAACCCGCAAGATCGCCCATATACTGCAGGACCACGATCCATCTCATTAGGTACTCTAGTTGTCCTTTGTCGATTAGGACGACTATAGAATTCATTACTTCTCATTATAAAACTTGGAGATGGGCCAATATGCCTCGTGCCCAACCGGTGAGAATGACCCGAAATATGTAGCAACATAATTCTCTATTGTGAAATGCTCGCTAACAAAATTTCTAGCTAGCCCTCCCATTCTTTCAGTAACCTTCATGACATGTGAACACGGAAAGTGCAAATTTAGCCCATTTTCCACAATCACATTTTTTATCATTTAGTGAAACACGATGAGGATTACCATCAACTAGAATAGATCTAACCTCATATGTCCCAGTGGATATATTCCAATCACAAACAAAGTGTCTTTTTGAACTTTCGCAGTTCTTCTCCTACTTTACTTTGAACCTGCTAGTCCATAATTCCTTTTGCGCTACAAGTTGGTGCGTTGTTTGAGATCTACGTGTATACCGTTCAACTATTTGCTCCAATGAAAGTCTCACCATGGCAGTGACAGGCAATCCTCGAGCTTTCTTTAGAAGACTCTGAAAGATTTGTTGTCAACACTCCCCATCTTTTTCCATCATCATGGCTAATTGTCCATTTGTCCAATGGAAATTGCATGAAATATTCATATGCTTCTTCATTTTCTTCCCTGATTTCCCACATCAAAGCTTCGAACTTCCTTACTTTATGAGCCGACGCAGCATTCCACATCAGATCACTGAGATTCCTGTTTGGAAAATAAGATTGAAAGTTACTCTTAAGATGTCTTACGCAAAATCAATGAAAGGCCCGAGGCTCCTAGAATTGCCACAACTTCGATAAACTAGCTAAGATTCCTTTTGCCCTATCAGAGATAATACATACATCTTCTCTATCATTTATTACATGTGCGCTTAGTTTTCTAAAAAACGATTTCCATGCCTCTTTCGATTCCCTGTCAACAATAGCAAATGCTAGAGGAAGAATGTTATCATTTCCATCAATTCCAACAGCAATTAATAATTTTATCTCATATTTACCATACAAATGGGTTCCATCTACTGAAATAACTGGACGACAAGCTCGGAATCTATCAATGCATGGCTTGAAAGCCCAAAATACAAATTTAAACGTTTTTACCTCTAACGAACTCATTGACTCTTCGTGTTTCCATTCTACAATTGTTCCATGGTTAAAGTGTTGAAAAGTTGCAAAAAACTTAGGAAGCTCACTAAATGATTTCTGAAAATCACCATACACCAATTTAAATGCTCGTTGACGTCCAAGTCACGCTTTCCTATATGTTACTTGATGACCAAATATCTCATGAACCGTAGAAATGACATCTACTACCAACAATTTGGGATTTTTACGTATTTGATTTAGAAACAAAGATGCAATTAAATTGGTATCTAGGTTAGCGTGACCTGTAGTAAGCCCTTCAGTCTCACATCTATGATTATCAAAATACTTTCCTATCTTCCAAAGGCTACCTCCAACCTTTCGGCCTCGAAGAAACCATCGACAACCTAATGATTCGTGAAACCTGCATCTGACAATTCATAGTTTCTTGCTTGATGTTACAACTATGAATTCTTTATTTTTGCGCAAACTCCAAATTGTCACAGCCCGTTTCAATCTATCTTTGCTGCTAAAACACATTTTTTTTTTAAAATCTTTTTTGCCATCGTCAGACCAAACAGAACAACAATTCATCTCAGATTCACGGGTAGAGATAAAAATATCTTTTTCATTCTCTAATGTTGTAAAGTAGGGTATATCATGATTTTGCATTTCAGACACACTTTGACCAAATTGATTATGAAGATTTACACCAATATCATTTTGAGTTAAATCTTCACTATCATTGGTATCTTCATCAGATTCACTTTCTAAGGTTTCACTTTCTCCATCATCTTCTGAAGGTTCATCTTCCTCCGAACTTTCATCACAAATTTGAGCATGTGCATCATTACACAAATCAAAGTTATCCTCATCTTCTCTGCGGAAAAAAAAAATAATGAATTAGTGAAGTAGTGATGCATAAGATTTCTTATAGTTCAAAAAAAGTAAAGATCACCCACCTGATCTCATATTGTCTGTGGCCACTTTCAATGTGTCTTTGACTACTTAATCTTTCATCATATGATTGATACTCATGTTCGTTAGGGCTTGCATCAAGTGATTGATGGATACTAGGGGTTGCAGTATATGCAAAATGAGGATGACTGAGCATGACAAATCCATAATTTTGAGCTAATAAATTCATATGATAACCATGCTGACCATTCATTTGAAATAGTTTATCATGATTTGTTGGTCTAGTCTTTACATACATCTCCAAAAGATTTATATCAATTTTATTCGAAAATTTTTGAGGAATGACGAGAAATTGTAGCAAAGACTGGTCATTCTCTGTTTTAAATTCAATAAACCTTGTAATGTTACCTTGAAATGAGCATGGATATTTTCCAGAAATATCCATTTGAACATTTTCACTGTTTGTCCTCATTTTTGCTTGCAACATTGCAACTAGTTCAACGTAGCTAGTTGAAATAGACATGCTAACAATCACTCTAGCACCTTCGTTGTATCTAAATCCGCTCATTTCATAAATTATTTCACCACCCCAATACAAAGCAACCATCCCATTTTCTTCAAAATTAGCCATTTTTCTGCTATACACAAAAATAAGATATGTATTATAATTATTAAAACATCAAAATAATTTTAATGCATTACAAAATATTGGCTAGCCATACCTATTAAAAATTTGTAAATGTCGTTTCTAGAATAAAGCACATAAGCAAAAGCTTTGGTTAGAATTGTAAAAATGTGTTTGAACATTCTATACATACCGTCACTTATATAATCTGTTGTCCTAAAACTTTGCAGGTCTGTGATTTGATTCTCTAGAAACGTTACTCACAATAACGTTTTTAACTAAAAATGTGACTAGTGATTACGATTTCAAGGCAAAATTTCGATCAAAAAAGTTGCTGGGTTGATTTGATAGAATCGTTATTCGGAGTAACGTTTTACAGCTAAAATGCTATTGGTGATAACGTATTTAATGTCAGATTTGTACAGAGATTCTTGGGTGATAGAGCTACAGAGAAACGTTACTGGCGGTAACGTCTTATGTCTAAAACGTTACCGAGAGTAACGTTTTATGTCAAAACGTTACTGTGAGTAACGTTTTATATTCTAACGTCTAGCACCAATTCTGTTTGAGCCGTTAACCTTTTTAAAACATAAAACGTTATTGGGAACAACGTTTATACTAGTTTTTGTAAAATTTTCAAAAAACAAATTACTTTGGTGAATTGATTCAAAAAATGACTTACTTCGGTCCAAATTCGCACATATCAAACTGATCATTTTTTTAACTCAAATAGAAAGTATACATAGAGAGCAAGTCATCAAGAAAGGTTAGAACTTTGAATTTCTTGCTTATTTTTACCAGTATATATATTATTTTTGTTAATTATGTAGCTTTTCTTTTTGTGTTTTTTTCCATGTTGATAGATAATGTTGCTTGTTCTCCTTTTATCATTATTAGGTGTTCACTTCTGAATTTGCTCGTCTCCTGAATTTTTCATTTTGAACTGTTTTTGCCCATATTATTTGGGATATTAATGTTATATTGATGATAATATTGCTCATTCTTTTTTTAATGTTGGGTGTTCAATTCTGAATTTGCTTTCTTTAAGTGTAGTTTCTACAGGAGTTGTTGAAAATTTTCCAGTTTGAACTGTTTTTGCTCTCTTTTTGATCATTTTCCTGCCTATAGTAATGGATTTTTTTCGTTCTTGTTTTCGCGGTGATCACCCCCCACCCCAAACAAAGAACATGCATATTTCAGTGTTAGACTATTGTTGTTTTTATTGAGCCAAGGTCTGTTGAAAACAACCTCTCCACCTGTGATGTAGGGTATGATCCGCGTACACTCTACATTCCCATATGATCTTTCAACTAATAGTTGTCATCTCAGAAAGTTAAATTCTTTGTTGAAGAAAATTAGAATCAAGAAGAAAGGTAATTTTCTCATATGATCTTTCAACTAATAGTTGAGTGACTATTTGAGAAATCAATCCGTTGTTTTGATGGTTTTCCAATTAGGTGTATATGTCAATTATAGCAAAAAAGGGACCAAGTCAAGACTTAGTCAATGGGTGCAGTTTTAGTTATCATTTGAAGTTGATGAAAGTTACTTCTAAAAATGAACAGGCTGATTTCTTCATTGATGAAATTTACAGCCTAGAAATTTTTCACTTTTCACTGCCCCTTGTCATGGTTAGTCTTTTTCCTTTCTGTGCATCATGTCAATATTAATTAATTTGATCCAACCCGTGTGAAGACGTACTCATTTACTCTCTCTATGTGTGTTTACTCTACATATTACCCTCATTTCTTGCTTAGAGTGCTCAACCTTTTCTTTTTCCTCCTTGTGTTTATAGTTGATGAGCAGATATTTAATCCGCCGTTTCGTTTGCATTTTGGATGTAAATAATCCCAAAATTAGAATAAGACACAATTGCCCTCCAAATCCTTTTTACATTATATATGTAGGTGCTGGCTTCCCTGCGTTCATTAAGTTCCGTTTGATCTTAAATGGGCCCAACAATTTGTATAACACCACCGTTACGTTGGTTCCTTTTTTTCTTTTAATTTTTTTTATTAATTTAGTTTTAAAAGATCACTTTATAAAAGATTATTTAACAAGTTATCCCTTACTGTTTTCTATAGTAAGTAAATACAGGTACATGTGGAATTTGCTTTTAAAAGTTATATATCATTTATTAAAAATGAGATTCAAGTAAGGAGAATGGTTGAAGGGAAATGAATAGCCTTGAATCTTGAGAATGAGAATGTAGGGATTGTGAATCTCTTTTGGATGTTCCTGCTAGAAAGGCTAACTCGGGAGTACCTACTGATGGAAAGGGGGTCTCTAAATAATCACGAGCAAAGACGCGTACAAGTGAAAGTCAGGTAATTATTGAGCGTAAATTAGAGCACAAGCTAAAGCAAGGAAATTTTCTTAAAATAAATGATGCCTTTAATATTTGCTAAAAGGATATCTATTTCGAAATCGAAGTCGCTACATATTTTGTTTGAGCACATATTATTACAAATAGCACAGAATAGATGATGATATACGTAGAGCATATACTTTGGTATTGTACTAACTCAACTAAATAGGTGAACACATCTATGTACAAATTAATCTTACTATATATCTTTTAAGAAAATAAAAAATTAAAAACAACGCTTAGACTATTCATAAAACATTAGACAAGTGAAAGTTCTAACCTTGTTATACGATTAGTATAAAGAGTTCTTGAAATTGAATTAGCCAACTATTAATTAAGTACACTAAATTTCAAGTACATCAGTAATTATCATATAATATAATTTGAGCATTTTAGAAGAAAAAAAATAATTCCGAAATTATATATACAGTTCCGTAGTAAAATAAAAAGTTTTGCCTTAGTTATTTGATTTGTTCAAACTTTTAGTTTTGATTAGCTATTATCACTTTTTTGGTTTGGTCTAAAAAGAATGTTACTTTCTATATTTTTGATAACATTCTATTTTCAACATTCAATATCATTTATTCAATTCTCCCTCTTTTCGCTTATCTAAAATGTAATAATAACACCAAATATAGAATTTGTCTCTTGTCCTTAACTAATTTATTCCGCCAATTTAAAATATTTTCATAAACATTTTTATGAAATATAATCCAACAAGAGAGTAATCAAAATAATTTTATTTATTTTTTAAAAAAAAGATGTTCAAAAACAAGTCAATATATATCTGAATTTCCCTCATCTTATGGCATCTTATTTAGTAAAACAAATCTGATGCTATTTATGGATAATTTCCTTATGTGCACTGGTGCAAACTTTATAAGTTGACAAGTCACTATTTAATCCATCCATCTTTATTTATCCAGTATTTTAAAATAAATATTCAAGGATACTTGTTCATTGTAAAAAAAAAAAAAACATAGTTTATATTATAAATTATTAATCATTTCATATGACGTCTGTTAAGTAAATTGTCAAGTAAATAACAGATAAATAAAAATGAATTTGGAAGTGATAAGCAATGAAAAATTGTACAGAAGCAACTCAAATGGTAATTGGAATTGAAATGGAAGAGACACATCCATATATATATATATATATATATATGAATAAAGACCAAGCTACAAAACTGAAAGTGATGCTACAGATACACGATAGACATTAAATGAAAAGTAGAAAGCACTGAATATCTCACTTTTCTATTTAAATAAAATAATTTTTCAATTGTTATATGTTTCTCCTGTTAAAAATTGAAATGGAAGAAACACATCCATATATATATACTACTAGGTTCTGAAGGGCCATGCATATATTATGTTTTGTGTTAATTTATTTGACATAAATAAAATTAAATAATTAATTATATTTTTAATATGTTTTAAGATTTTTTAAGTGGTTAGCTATTGTAATCTATAATACTTTTTTCGACATTGTAATTCACTATTTTAAATTATTTGCTATTGTAATTTATAATACTATTCTTGTTCAAACTTTTGTGTTATTGATAGTCAATTTATATTTTAAAAGTAATTTAATTTTTTAATTATTGTAATTTATAATATGTTTTTCAATTCAATTTAAGCGACACTGACATAATTTCGAGAATCAATCAAATATCACTATTGCAGTAGCGAAACCGACACGTGTTAAATGACACATAATAACTAATTAGAAGTGATATTACAAAATTGCTGTAAAAAAACATTTGTGAAGATTTTGTAAGTAGGGCCTCATATAAGATGTCAAATTAATTTAAAGCATCAAGAGTTAATTTATCATTTTATATTTATTGTACCCATTTTAATTAAATATTATTAATTTTTGAATATTTAGATAACTTATAATAATTACTCGGGAGTAATATATTGATATTATGATTGTTGCAGCTGAAGCAGACTTGTCATAATATCTGTTTTACTTTTTTTAGAATTAAATTTTTTTTTTAATACTTAAATGTCATATAATAATTAATTAAGAGTGATATTTTAAGTGGGCATATCAAATTAATTTAAAATATCAAGAATTAATTTATCTTTTATATTTTTTTTTGTTAAATATTATTAATTTCTTAACACTTAGAAGACTTATAGTAATTACTTAGAGGTGATATAGTAAATTATGATTGAAACAACTGAGGCAGATATGTCATAAATATATGTTTTACTTTTTTTTAAATTAAATTTTATTAATTATTTAATATTTAAATGTCAAATAATAATTAATTAGGAGTAATATAGTAAAATTATGAAATAAGCAGGCAGTTGGAAGCAGACATATTGACCGTCAGCTGCCTGCTTCTTGTCACCCCACTCACGCTTGTATATAGTAAAAAGTAATCTATATAATATATTAAAAGTGTGAAAACTCTTAAAAAAGTGATTTGTACTTTTTGTCCTTCATTAAAAGTCTTTGTAATAGATAAAATTGTTTTTTTACTACTTCTTTTAATATTTTAAAATTTTAAATTAACTAAACATTTTGTAATAAATCCTTCCTTATTGAAACTATATGACATAGTTAAATTTATAAAAGAAAAATAACACAAAAAAAGGAAATTTTTGGTGCAAAACTCATGATTTAATGTGTAGTACTTATGCTAGATTTGAGATTTTTTATTATTTAAGTATTATATTAAATTGTTATTGTTAGAATATTTTTGTGGATACGTGATTGATATAGTAAGAAACAAAACATTGGCATAAATAATTTGATACCATAATTAATTTTTAAATAATTTACTTAGTAATATGATATCATAATATTTAACACTTCTGAATGGATTAGAATATTACCTTATATGAAAAAGGATTTATACAATTCTATTTAAGTACTAATATTTTAGAACAAACATTAGAAGAAACATGCTTCTTTTACTTTTATGATTGTTTTTCTTATTTTTCCTTTGACTCGAGTGTATTTTTATATTCATAATCATCGTCCTTTGTCTTTCTTTATTTCATTTAATTTATAATTTTTAAGATTTTCTATGAGTTATACATATTCAATAATTTGACAATTAATTTTCTCTTATGATAATTTTTCATGTTTCTCTTTCAATTGAGAAGTTTTTGATCGAAAAAGTGAACAAAAAAAATATGTGATCATCGAATAAAGTATCCAGAAGAATCAAAGGTGCATCTCCTCATAAATTTTTTTTTTTGGGTGATTTGAGATAAGATAAGTTTTCTATTTTTTTTTTTATATATTATTGAAATTTACAATAATAAATTATGATGTATTCTTGATAGATAATTGTTAATTGAGAAGTTTTTTGCGAAATATTGATAGTATCTATGATTGAAGAGAAGATGAAGAGGACATTAATCGTAATTGGTGAAGGAGGACGATAGTCATCAAATTTAGGAGTGAGCGTAACGATAATCTTCTAGCTAGGAGTGAACATGATATAACGACGAGGAAGAGCTATTATAATATTTATTTTAACACAATGTTGTATTTTAAATATTTTTATATAAAACTTTATTAATTGATTTGTAAGTATACTAAACTAGTATGAAAATAAAGTCCAAGGTCCAAAACTGAAAGTGAATGCTACAGCGACACAATGGGCATTAAACGAAAAATAGAAAGGGCCGAATATCTCACTTTTTTATTTAAGAAAATTTCAATTGCTATGCGTTGCTCTTTCATGGCTGACAAGATTAGGAAGGACTTGAAAAGATCGTAATTTATGGTTAAGAAAAGACAAATCATAAATCAAGTAACAGTTGTAAGGCATAAACAAAAAAATTGTTTACTAATCAAATTGACACTTTGCTCTCAAGTTGTAGGTGAACATTGCTGGGTTGCAGTCTGCAACATAGATTTGTCTGATGGATTGGACTGAGAGGGACAGACTGCACATGAGATATACAAGTAGTGGGTAAATATATATGGGATTCACTTGTCCTTTTTCTCTGTGGCACCGAAACTTTCCCCTCCATCTTTTTCTTTATTCCATTCATTCATTAGGGTGCATTTGGATTTTGGTACGAGGATAATGTTTTCCATAAAAAATAAATAATTATCTTATTTCTTTTTCATGTTTAGTTAATAACTACTATACATATTATCTCAAGAGTATCTAAGTATAATTTACACAAATATTAATGGCACCCGATTTCTATTTTCGATCTAGCCCCGATTTTCAGTTAGGTTTGGGGACAGAGAAATGAAACCCGATTCAACGTCAGGATCGCGGATAGAATTGGAGGTTGGGATTTAGGTCGAGATTGGATCCTGATTCCTATCTCAAAGGTGGATCATGAATTCGTGTCGAGGGCTATTCTCGAATCTAGTTTAGGGTCGAGGCGAGTATAGGGTCTCGAGTTGATGTCAAGATTATCGATTCAGGTCGGATTTGAGAGTCGAGTCTCGACTTAGGAGTTTGGTATCTGTGATAAGAGTTGGGACTCGAATCAAGGTTAGAAGTGGGGTCCCATGTCGAGTTGGTATTGAAAATCGATACCCCAAACGCGGGTCAAGGTGGAAATTAAGTTAGGGTGTGAGGTTGAAAGAGTGGTGAAATTTTTTTATTAATTTTTTTTTTTTCTGAAAGAAAGTTATTTTTCTTAAATTTGACAAAAATAAATTGTTTGAAAAATACTTTTCAAAATATTTAAGCCAATCAAATATAAAAAAAAATTAGAACATATTTTCCTTCATATAATGTTTATAAGACATGATTTAGATTTTTTCTACCCTTTGAAGAATGACCTTTGCAAAATTTAGTTAGCCGATGTGATTAGTTCTATGCTTTTCTTTTCACGTAAAGAATTTCGAATTGATTTTTTGGGATCAATGTGCCACGCCCATAAATCTTAGAGGCTAAATGTAATTCGCCTTGTCGCACTTTAATTTAATATTTCTTCTGACATTTTCTCTGCTTTATCGATCCCTACAGAAATTGTGCCTTTTCATTTTAGCGTTTCACTTTTTTTTTGAATTTCTTATTTTTTTTCTTCAAAAGTAGTGCCTCTTTAATCGTATATTATATATGGAAATTTATATATATATGTAAAATATACATAATACTATATTTTACGTGTATAGATTTTTTCTATATATTCTCAAAGTATATCTCTAGCTATATGTTTTTCGGAATGAAAATTATTCTCTGTCCATTAATTTCCTTATTTGTAAGAATTACTCATCATTATTCTATTTACTGAATGGAGAGCAGCTCAAAATTAATTATCAAATAAAAATTAGTTGTAAGAATAACTCTAAATTATTTTTAAGTATATTAAAAATAAAAATTCTATTTATACGTGTAGTTAGAAACAAAACTCTATGGAGTTGCCCTTTTATTATCAATGGAAAGAAATCGTGGGAAACAACGTGAAGCATAAAAAATGAAAAAACAGATAAAGCTAAATGAAAATCGAATTTCACAATCATCGTGATATCTTGAACTCCCGTAACCACTGAGCAAATTTTAATTGTGACTACGGGGTACATTGATACTATATATATATATATATATATATATATATATATATATATATATATATATATATATATATAAAATAAAATTTTAATTCAATATATACATTGTAATTTTTCGATAAAAAAGATTTGGATGAACCCCTCCAACCCATTTAACTCTGCCCTGATACTTAAGACCCGTTTGATTATAACTTTTTTCCTAGCTATCAACTTTTCACTTTATTTGGAAATTTAAAATACTACCTTTTGAACTTATAATTTGTCTTTAAACTTACCTACATATTATATCAAATATTCATGTAAAAAATATGATCAAACAGAACTTGCATCACCATAAATTTAAGTAAAGTATTTTCTGTAGAGAATTTATGGCCTAAAGACAATAACAACGACAACACTCGTGCTTTCTATGTGAGTCCGGAACCTAAATGAGCCCTGTAATGACAAAAGTGATCGATAGGAAGTGTAGAATTTAATTGTTGAGTGGTATTAGGTCTTGAAAATTATTTGAATAATAAATAATTAAGGCTTGAAGTAAAGTATTAAAAAAATATTTATCTATTTCTTACTATCTTAAAAGTGACAAATAAAAATAAAGATTTATTTTTTTAACAGTGGACAAATAAAAAAGACCTTGGTAGTATTTGTCATTTTAATTCATAAAATTGGTCATGTTTAATATTTTGTTTATATGAATCATGTAACGCGCGGATACTAAGTTCGTTGACAAATTGTGATTTATTAATATGATGTCTTAGGATATTTCGGTATCTTATTTATGAATTACAGTTTGGTCATTTAGTTGGTAAGATTGTGTGAAATATTTAAATTTTTTATATAGTTTTCATAACTTATAGATCTTTTATGTTTATGAAGTAAAAAGATAAAAATTTAAAGATTTAAATTGCATGTCCAAATAAAAATTCAATTTCATATCACTAATTTAGGTCGCATATCCGAACATATCCTAGTACTAATTATTTCTTCAAGAAGTGCAAAGTCAATATTGTGGAAAGGTAAAAGAGAAGGAGAAGGGGGGGGGGGGGGGGGGGGAGGTTAATTGTTGTGTAATTTTCAAATTTGAATATAGTACTACCAATATTTTAATACTATTCAAACATGTATGCATTCAAATTCGCTAATTTTAAATTTAATGAAAAATAATTCAACCCTTAATGATATCGATCTAACTTCTGATCAAGTTTTAAGCATAGTTCATGAATTAATTTAAAATATATAAATACATGCTGTCAAACAAATAAGTTAATATATTGAGGTTAGTAGGAAAGAGTGTGTTCTTATTAGTAGGACCGAGTAATTTGTTGTACACAATTTGTGCTAATAGTTGTGATGTTATGGTTGTAGGGTCTTGTGTTCTTGAAGGTTTGGTAACATTTGTTGTTTCAGATAGATCGAATATAGAATTACCTAAAGACAGTCTTGTTTATATTATTATCTGTTATTTTTGTTACTATCTATTATTTGTTGTGCTTACATTATGTCTTTTTTTCTAGACTTCTTTTATCATGAATCGAGTGTCCATCGAAAACAACCTCTGTTTATTACTTTGTGAAAATATAATGGATATATTGTTGTTCTAAAATTTACATATTGAAAAGACTAGGTAATTAATCCGTCATTTTTAATTATCTTGTTAGCTGATGATGACACTGCAATTCCAAAAGTTAATTTAACCCTATTTACCTAAAGAAGTTAATAACTCATGTCTGTTAATTTGTATTTTTTTTTTTGGGTGACTTATTCTTTGTGTGACGCAAAATTTTGATAAACATTTTAAAATATAATTTTCATCATATTATTTTGAGAAAATTTGTAATCTATGCTACTTTTTCTATAATTTTTTATTACTTATATTTTAATTTTAAAATATCAAATTAATGTAATCTAATTTTTTTTAAAAAAAAATTAGTTAAATGTGACTCCCCAACAATGAAATATAACAACAAAAAGAAATGGAGGTAGTATGTTTATAACATACAAGTAAATTCATAATAGAATTGGATAAATTATTATTAATTTTTTAAATTAAATAAATATTATTATATATATATTTTTAATAATATGAATAAATATTGTTGGACGGAGAAAAGTGTTATTTAAGAGAGTAATATTTTTATGAGTAAATAAGTCGGGTTTTAAAAGTGATACACAAATAAGTTTAGCGGATTAAATATATGATTTTTCAAATGGTTAAGATTAGCCAACGTTGACGTTAACGGAGGTTTTTGTTGTTTAGCGGACTAAATTAATACTAATATTCAAATTCATAAATTTGAATTTTAATAAATATAACTCTAACTCTTGACTTGGGGTGAGGCTTAAGCATGCAATCCAAAACAAACAAATTTGCTTAACTGATAGTACTTTTCTGCGCCGTCAAAAAAACAAAATTAGTCTGCATGCTGTCAAAATTACGGATAGATAGTAGTACTATTTTTCGTCTTACATTAACAGTGAAATATTCATTCTATATATTCTATTTTAGCAACTCTAACAAATTTTATTCCACACTCTATATATTCATTCAATATTCTCTTCTTCCACACTCATAACCATACCACACTCTATAGTTTCATTCCATATTCTCTTCTTCCCATGACCAGTAAGCTCAACACCCAAATTAGAAGATAAGGTACCAAACGAAAGGGGAGGGAGGGGAATTAGAGAACTACTATTGGACTTCAAAAGGGAAAATGGTGGATTTTATTCTTATAGCTTATTATGTTTGCACGTTGATCGCATCGGGCCTCATTTGCACTCGTTTTTCCCTAAGACGTCCTACCTCAGAAAACATTTTGGAATTTATCTACTTGCTGAATGTTTCGTTCGAAGGAGGTGTAGCTTACGGGTTGTATTATCATCCCGATAGTCGAACCACAAGGCTAGTGAACTATGGGCTGGCACTAGCATCATCGGCGGTTGCTTTCTGTTGTGCGGTATATGAGATATACCTTTAAATACTTAAAAAGAAACCCAAAATGGTGCTGGGTCACTCTGACGCGAGTACTCCAACCAACCCGACGTGGTTTAGTCGAACTTGTGAATGTTTGAATGAATACATGACGATGATGCGTGCTGAGCATTATCTCAAGGTTATTGGCTGTTTTCTGCATCTCATAGTTCGTGTAGTCGACCTGGTTCTTAGAGCTAGGATCTCGAGGGATAAATGGACACAAGTCGACAGGGCGCTTGCTTTGTACCCTTTTCTGATTGCGATGATTGGGTGGCTTGCAAAGCTTGCCAGAAAGACCAAGAAAATCCGATCGTCCATGAACGTTTTGATTTTAGATTCTGAACTTCCTTTGGCAGCACCTGTGGATGTGGCAGCTCCACCAGCGGTAAAACCATTAGTGCTCAATGCGTTTCCTGATGAGGTACGTGTCTTTGATTTTGTTTTGAAAGTGACTAGCTGATGTTAATATTATGTTGATTTAGCGAAAAATGTCTAGAAGTTACAGTTTGATAAACAATAAGGAGTGGCTAGCTGATGTTAGTATTTGTTCTATATATATTTGTTGCTTTTGGCATAAAATGTTAAGTGGTTCTTTCTACCATCCGTGCATATATTGTTGATTGTAGCCTAGACCGTTTAGAAGTTAATAATTTGATAAACAATAATAAGGCTAGCTGATGTTAATATTTGTTTAAGTTGTTTTTTCTGCTATTTGTGTATACATTGTTGGACATCAACTTAAAATGTTTCTAAGTTTAACAGTCTGATAAACGATAATGAGTATTCCTGATGTTCATATTTGCTGTACATATTGTTGATTTCATTAGAAGTTTAACAATTTGATAAACGATAATGAGTGGCTAGCTGATGTTAATATTTGTAGTATATATTGTTATTTTAGCGTAAAATGGCCGGTTAGAGGCTAACAATCCTGTAAGGAATAATGAGTTGCTTGCGGATGTTAATATGTGTTTAGTGGTTCTCATGTGAAATAGATATAGTATATGTAATGGAACTGCTTCATAAATCAGTTGAATTAGGAACCATGAGTTATACTCATGAACACACAACTTAATGTATAAAGAGATGTCGATCGAGTAACATTGCCTGCTATATTTATGCCTGACTGCATTAACTTAGACTACGCTAGAGTGAATGACATACACAATTCCTGAAAAGTTTTCTTTTCCATAAGCTTCATACTTCAGTGCTAAAAGAAAAACAAATAGAGAGAAGGTGATTTGGAGGCTGGCGTGCATGTGCTTGAGCGGAAGAAATAAGAGCATTGCACTCAAAAGCACAATATTTGTCAACCTTAAAGTACTTCTAGAATTTATTGATTTAAATAATATAATTACGTTAGGTCTCTTACTGCCGTGACTTATCATTGCCATTTATAATTAATAGTAAATGATATAAAATTATTAATATACATTGTATTATTTATGTACATTGTAGGGTATAGACCGCAACAATTATAAAGTGTGGAGTATGAACATCACCGTGAAATCGGAAGTCATTCAAATTAATCTGTGGAAGGGACTTTCACTTGCAAAACACTGACAAACTTCCCACCTTTCAAATGGTGGTGATTCAGTTTGACTACACGGATATGAATGATATCCAAAATACTGTAGTTGAAAGGGTAAAACTTGTTTTCCATCTTCACTCTTTTTTTCTTTTTTTTCTTTTTTCCTTTTAAGTAATTGAAAACTAATTATAATTCTGTGCTTTTATTTATAGTGGAGCCCATATCTTCGTGATCATGCTGAAGACCTTCCAGTAATCTTACTGGGGACTAAACTTGAGGGTGAAAATGGCCAGTTCTTTGAGGTAATCAATTGGCTCCTTGAACCATATCAATTCTCTTAATTTTCTTATATTGGAATGTTAAATTTTGTTTGTTGATTAGGCACAACCATTTGGATGGGCTTGTGTGGATTGCAACATCACTAGGAAGGAGCACGTTGAGGATGTTTTCGGAAAAATTTGGGAGTTTTATCTTGCTATTGTTTAGGGTGATAAAGTGGTCATGTTAGCTGATTCGGAGGACTCTCATTCTCCTACTTGGAGTAGTACTATTCAAGTGTCATTAGATGTATATGAAAGATGGGCAGCTACAACATGGTTACATGTCTACTATTTAGCTACATACTTCCATCAAGGCCCATTTGACCAAACTATTTGGACCCTAAATTTGAAGTCTTTTGGATTTGAAGTTAGTACTACTTGTTTATGATGGAGTTTGAACAAAATTTTAATTCTAATATGATATTTGATTGCAACTCCAAGTTCATTATTAAATGGTATCATTTCAATTTTAATTGTGTGGTTTAATTAATTTTTTTTTATTTTAAAAAAGATTGACACATAATATTAAATTTGTTTCAAAAAAGAAAGCTCATGCGTAGTAGCATTGTCCTACTTGAACTTCAACTGCTGTAAGTGATAAGTTGAATTAAAATGCACATTAATTAATTAATGGCGATTAAGTAATGTTCCCTCCCGTCTAATTTTGATTGTTGTTTTAGCTCATTAAGAAATTTTGATTGTTGTTTTAGCTCATTAAGATATTTTTACGAGGGATAATTTACTAAGGACAAGTAATATGAGATGGAGGGACTAGTAAATTGACTCGTCTTTATTCTTACCACTTAGCGGAGTCCTAATTCAACATGTGCGGACAGTGGACTCCGCGTGTCCAAATTCTTAGAAAAAGAATGATGTTTTGTTTGGTTTCCCTCGTGTCTGATATACGCTATGGAGTCCGGCTAAATTTGGATTCATGTCGGGAAATCCCACATTAATGTGAGGTAAACCTCTCTCTAATAAAAAAACGTAAATCTCAGACACCATAAAAAATAGTATAAGATTTTATCACATTTCTACCAAGCCAAGTTCTCACGATTTTCATCGAAAAGCCACTTTTCTTTTACTAGTGTAATGGAGCTCCAATTTGATGTATACGTAGTTTTTTAAACCTTAGTAAAAAAACTAGGCGTAAATTTTGACCTTTTTCATTAGGTATTTTGACACTGTAAAATTTATCAACTCCACGTACACTAAAGCTCCATTAAGGTCAGAAAAATACACGATAAGTTGTAAATGATTAGGTTAGAAATAAAGACAGATACATAACTCTGACAGTTTGAAGCTTACTTAGTTATAGAAAATTTCTGCATTTTGCATAATTACTCAAAATCTTGATATTGGGTCTGTCGAGATACATAATTAGCTCTTGATATATATTTTTTCAATTTTGCGTCTGTCGAGATACATAATTAGCTCCCGATATATCCAACGTAGATACATAATTGATTGGAATTTTTGTAATTACTTTGTAAGAATGAGATTTGTGTAAATATGGTAAATTAAGGTGTACGTTTAAGTTATAAATAATTCCAAAACATAAATAATGAATGGTAAATTGAGATGTTTAAGATGGGTAAATTTGGACCTTTTTCCATCTATAAATCAGGTTTAATAATTTCATTTTTTCCTTGCGTTATAGGGGTGTGATGCATCCATATTATTAGATAAAAATAGTGCATTCAAAAGTGAAAAAGAAGCAGGACCAAACAAGAATTCTCTAAGGGGATTTGAAGTAATTGATGAAATCAAAGCTAAATTAGAACAAGTTTGTCCTCACACCGTCTCTTGTGCTGATACTCTAGCATTTGTTGCTCGAGACTCTGTCGTCCTAGTAAGCATCTAAGCTCCAAATTTTCTTTCTCATTTCATCTCAAAATAAATGCATGACAACGTTTGCGACCTATGTTGCTCGAACTCTTTAAAAATGTCGATGAATGTGGGGTCATGAATCCTTTAAAGTTGATGCATGTCTGGAAGATCTTATACGGACGCAACAATATTTTCGGAAATCTGAGCAACGTGTGTATGTCGGATCCTCCAAAGCTCGTGCATTCTTGGAGGACATTACACGAGTGCCACAACATTTATGAAGGGTTTGACGACATGTGTGTATGGATCCTTCAAAGTTAGTGCATTTTTTGAGGATCTTATACAAATGTGACGACATTTTTAAAAGTTTAAAAACATAGATTGCAAATCATTTTTAGTCTTGAAGCTAAACTTCTCGGATTACTCTCGTATATTGTAAGTGAATTTACTTATTATAACAATAATAAAATCACATAATTTTTTTTCACAGAATTCTACCTCAATAACAACACTAGTAACATACTAGTAGTTGATAAGGAATTTTACTAATAAGAATGTTATTATGGTTGGAGTAGAGTGGTGGACCATATTGGGAAGTGCAATATGCAAATTTTTTTTTTCTAACCCCATATGTTAAACAGGAGGGCACACCATAGGGATGACAAGATGTGTATCATTTAGGCAAAGGCCATACAATAAAAAAAGGTGACAATTTACCAGATGCTACTCTAGAGAAAACTTATTACAATGACTTAAAATCAATTTGTCCGCCACTGTATTGTTTATTGTAATTTACATATGGTAGATAAATTTCAATTCGCTTTGAGATTTTTTTTTGTGTAAATGCTAGGTTTAATTAAATAAAATTTTCATCTTTACATGTTCAAAAGATGTTGAATTTAATTATTGTATTTTTCTTTATTATTTAAATAAATATCCTATTTAATGTAACGTTTGAACTCATTAAAATGAGGTACACGCGCGAGGCGCGTATACCTAAACTAGATATAACATATTTGTACGAGCATGCGCTTCGAGTTTTTACTTAGTTTTGGGTCACTTTTGGGCCCAATTAACATTAGGTTTGCTTCTTGCGTCAGTTTTGGGCCTAAAGAAACTTTTTAATGTTTTGCTTGGGTCACTTTTGGGCCCGAAAAACTTTCAATGTTCTGCTTGGGTCACTTTTGGACCCTCCTTGTCAGCCCTTAATGAAACTAATTTTATGTGCAAGCCATAGATTTGCAAATTATAATGTTGCCTTAAGAATATAAAATCAGCTAGAAACTTGAAATTAATGTAGAGAGTTGCAAATAAAAAATTCCCAATGAGCATACTGAGCATTAGCATGTTAAGAAGTAAAGTATAATCGATGATGTTATTCAGTTGATAATTGTTGACTTTCCCCCTCCGTCCTCACCAACATAAGCAAAGAATAATTATGGCGGCCCGGCCCGGCCCGGTTAACGCCAAACTCGGTCCGTAACCGGCCCGGAACCCAGGTAAAATGGGAGAACCGGTTCCGAGTTGGCCCGGCCCCGGCCCGTTTGACACCCTTAACTGATAGTAATACTTTTCTGCGCTGTCAAAAAAACAAAATTAGTCTGCATGCTGTCAAAACTACGGATCGGTAGTAGTACTATTTTTCGTCTTACATTAACAGTGAAATAACAATACATTAATATCTAATCCCGACAAAAATTTGAAAGATGTCCGGATAATGGATTCAATAGGACCCGTTTTGAAGCTATGTATAACTAATACATGAATTAGTTATACACCCTACATGGTATTATAGGGTGTATAACTAATACACCCAATTTGGGGATTAGTAATCCATTCATTACAATCCATGGATAAATATGTGTCAAGATAAAAATGCCCTCAAATTTCTTTAATTTTTTTTTAAAATCTTTTCAATTTATTCAATTTGAGTTATTTCTTTTCAATTTATCAAGATAATAATATCCCTTCAAATAATTTTAGTCATAAAAAAATTACTCCGTTAACTTAAAAAATACTTATTGGTCAAAATCCGAAAATAAATTGCATACAAGCTTTAATTTTGTAAATAAGATATTTATAAATAAAAATAATTTTTCTACTTAGCTTTAAAACTCTACGGAACACAAATTTATTTTAATAATACTTCTATTATTTTATTCAAAATTTTTACGTATCTCCCTCCAACGTAAGAACATCAAAAAGTGAAAACAACAAAAATAAAAATAAAAATACAAAATGATGAACACAACACCGTTTCATTTTAGCAACTCTAACAAATTTTATTCCACACTCTATAATAGCTCACCCAGATCATTATGTACAAGGAGTTATGGTCGTTTGAAGTTGACCCAAAAATTCGCTTTTGATAGGCTGAACTAGATTGACTATAACTTTTTTCTCCGATAGTCAAATTGGATGAAACTAATTTCATTAGAAAGAGGGCTCGCAGAGCTTTCCGTTGATATATAGTAGATCAACCAGATCATTATGTACAAGGATTTATGATCGTTTGAAGTTGATCCTGAAATCCGCCTAGCTGCAATAATTTTAATTTCCTGCACGTTTTACTGTCACAGTTCGATCGGAATGGCCGTAGTTATATCGAAATGGTCGCAACTCATCGCTCGAGTGTCCGTTTTTGATGATCTACATATCGTTGGAAATCTTATTCGATACTCTACGCAATGGTAGGTCAAAGTCTTAGAAATACTACACAGAAATTTTATGGATCGTTCTAAAGCGTAGAACTCGATACGTTTCTCACGAAATCTTTACGAAGAAAATTTTTTGGGGTATTACAGAAACTATGTTTAATCTTGAGCTTGGTAGGGCTCTTATGTTGCCAAAAGTTATAGGATATTTATAAGATGAAACATAATACTCACAGATGACATCTGAAAGATAGAAAAGAGTTGCAAACTCTATCGCAAATCATTCCACATAAAACACCAACAACTCTTATGTCTTAAGTACTAATGATACAAATGCTAGCTGGAATGTTGGTACAAGATTTCTTCTCAATTAATTCATGAAACAATTATTAGACTTAGAAATAATCCACAAAACAAAATTCATTAGATTTATAACGGTTAGAAATTTTAAGAGTATCCACTTAAGTTTGATTACGAGTTGGACATCGGCGCCTATCACGTCCAGTCTGTCTACACAACCCGCAAGATCGCCCATATACTGCAGGACCACGATCCATCTCATTAGGTACTTTAGTTGTCCTTTGTCGATTAGGACGACGATAGAATTCATTACTTCTCATTATAAAACTTGGAGATGGCCAATATGCCTTGTGCCCAACCGGTGAGAATGACCCGAAATATGTAGCAACATAATTCTCTATTGTGAAATGCTCGCTAACAAAATTTCTAGCTAACCTTCCCATTCTTTCAGTAACCTTCATGACATGTGAACACGGAAAGTGCAAATTAGCCCATTTTCCACAATCACATTTTTTATCATTTAGTGAAACACGATGAGGATTACCACCAGTACCATCAACTAGAATAGATCTAACCTCATATGTCCTAGTGGATATATTCCAATCACAAACAAAGTGTCTTTTTGAACTTTCGCAGTTCTTCTCCTACTTTACTTTGAACCTGCTTGTCCATAATTCCTTTTGCTCTACAAGTTGGTGCGTTGTTTGAGATCTACGGGTATACCGTTCAACTATTTGCACCAATGAAAGTCTCACCATGGCAGTGACAGGCAATCCTCGAGCTTTCTTTAGAAGACTCTGAAAGATTTGTTGTCAACACTCCCCATCTTTTTCCATCATCATGGCTAATTGTCCATTTGTCCAATGAAAATTGCATGAAATATTCATATGCTTCTTCATTTTCTTCCCTGATTTCCCACATCAAAGCTTCGAACTTCCTTACTTGATGAGCCGATGCAGCATTCCACATCAGATCACTGAGATTCCTGTTTGGAAAATAAGATTGAAAGTTACTCTTAAGATGTCTTACGCAAAATCGATGAAAGGCTCGAGGCTCCTAGAATTGCCACAACTCCGATAAACTAGCTAAGATTCCTTTTGCCCTATCAGAGATAATACATACATCTTCTCTATCCTTTATTACATCTGCGCTTAGTTTTCTAAAAAACGATTTCCATGCCTCTTTCGATTCCCTGTCAACAATAGCAAATGCTAGAGGAAGAATGTTATCATTTCCATTAATTCCAACAGAAATTAATAATTTTATCTCATATTTGCCATACAAATGGGTTCCATCTACTGAAATAACTGGACGACAAGTTCGGAATCCATCAATGCATGGCTTGATAGCCCAAAATACAAATTTAAACGTTTTTACCTCTAACGAACTCATTGACTCTTCGTGTTTCCATTCTACAATTGTTCCATGGTTAAAGTGTTGAAAAGCTGCAAAAAACTTAGGAAGCTCACTAAATGATTTCTGAAAATCACCATACACCAATTTAAATGCTCGTTAGGGCTTGCATCAAGTGATTGATGGATACTAGGGGTTGTAGTATATGCAAAATGAGGATGACTGAGCATGGCAAATCCATAATTTTGAGCTAATAAATTCATATGATAATCATGCTGACCATTCATTTGAAATAGATTATCATGATTTGTTGGTCTAGTCTTTACATACATCTCCAAAAGATTTATATCAATTTTATTCGAAAATTTTTGAGGAATGACAAGAAATTGTAGCAAAGACTGGTCATTCTCTGTTTTAAATTCAATAAACCTTGTAATGTTACCTTGAAATGAGCATGGATATTTTCCAGAAATATCCATTTGAATATTTTCACTGTTTGTCCTCATTTTTTCTTGCAACATTGCAACTAGTTCAACGTAGCTAGTTGAAATAGACATGCTAACAATCACTCTAGCACTTTCGTTGTATCTAAATCCGCTCATTTCATAAATTATTTCACCACCCCAATACAAAGCAACCATCACATTTTCTTCAAAATTAGCCATTTTTCTGCTATACACAAAAATAAGATATGTATTATAATTATTAAAACATCAAAATAATTTTAATGCATTACAAAATATTGGCTAGCCATACCTATTAAAACTTTGTAAATGTCGTTTCTAGAATAAAGCACATAAGAAAAAGCTTTGGTTAGAATTGTAAAAATGTGTTTGAACATTCTATACATACCGTCACTTATATAATCTGTTGTCCTAAAACTTTGCAGGTCTGTGATTTGATTCGCTAGAAATGTTACTCACAGTAACGTTTTTAACTAAAAATGTGACTAGTGATTACGATTTCAAGGCAAAATTTCGATCAAAAAAGTTGCTGGGTTGATTTGATAGAATCGTTATTCGGATTAACGTTTTACAGCTAAAATGCTATTGGTGATAACGTATTTAATGTCAGATTTGTACAGAGATTCTTGGGTGACAGAGCTACAGAGAAACGTTACTGGCGGTAACGTCTTATGTCTAAAACGTTACCGAGAGTAACGTTTTATGTCAAAACGTTACTGTGAGTAACGTTTTATATTCTAACGTCTAACACCAATTCCGTTTGAGCCGTTAACCTTTTTAAAACATAAAACGTTATTGGGAACAACGTTTATACTAGTTTTGAAAAATTTTCAAAAAATAAATTACTTTGGTGAATTGATTCAAAAAATGACTTATTTGGGTCCAAATTCGCACATATCAAACTGATCATTTTTTTAACTCAAATAGAAAGTATACATAGAGAGCAAGTCATCAAGAAAGGTTAGAACTTTGAATTTCTTGCTTATTTTTACCAGTATATATATAATTTTGGTTAATTATGTAGCTTTCCTTTTTGTGTTTTTTTCCATGTCGATAGATAATGTTGCTTGTTCTCCTTTTATCATTATTAGGTGTTCACTTCTGAATTTGCTCGTCTCCTGAATTTTCCATTTTGAACTGTTTTTGCCCATATTATTTGGGATATTAATGTTATATTGATGATAATATTGCTCATTCTTTTTTTAATGTTGGGTGTTCAATTCTAAATTTGCTTTCTTTAAGTGTAGTTTCTTCAGGAGTTGTTGAAAATTTTCCAGTTTGAACTGTTTTTGCTCTCTTTTTGATCATTTTCCTGCCTATAGTAATGGATTTTTTTCGTTCTTGTTTTCGCGGTGATCACCCCCCACCCCAAACAAAGAACATGCATATTTCAGTGTTAGACTATTGTTGTTTTTATTGAGCCAAGGTCTGTTGAAAACAACCTCTCCACCTGTGATGTAGGGTACGATCCGCGTACACTCTACATTCCCATATGATCGTTCAACTAATAGTTGTCATCTCAGAAAGTTAAATTCTTTGTTGAAGAAAATTAGAATCAAGAAGAAAGGTAATTTTCTCATATAATCTTTCAACTAATAGTTGAGTGACTATTTGAGAAATCAATCCGTTGTTTTGATGGTTTTCCAATTAGGTGTATATGTCAACTATAGCAAAAAAGGCACCAAGTCAAGACTTAGTCAATGGGTGCAGTTTTAGTTATCATTTGAAGTTGATGAAAGTTACTTCTAAAAATGAACAGGCTGATTTCTTCATTGATGAAATTTACAGCCTAGAAATTTTTCACTTTTCACTGCCCCTTGTCATGGTTAGTCTTTTCCTTTCTGTGCATCATGTCAATATTAATTAATTTGATCCAACCCGTGTGAAGACGTACTCATTTACTCTCTCTATGTGTGTTTACTCTACATATTACCCTCATTTCTTGCTTAGAGTGCTCAACCTTTTCTTTTTCCTCCTTGTGTTTATAGTTGATGAGCAGATATTTAATCTGCCGTTTCGTTTGCATTTTGGATGTAAATAATCCCAAAATTAGAATAAGACACAATTGCCCTCCAAATCCTTTTTACATTATATATGTAGGTGCTGGCTTTCCTGCGTTCATTAAGTTCCGTTTGATCTTAAATGGGCCCAACAATTTGTATAACACCACCGTTCCTTTTTTTCTTTTAATTTTTTGTATTAAATTAGTTTTAAAAGATCACTTTATAAAAGATTATTTAACAAGTTATCCCTTACTGTTTTCTATAGTAAGTAAATACACATACATGTGGAATTTGCTTTTAAAAGTTATATATCATTTATTAAAAATGAGATTCGAGTAAGGAGAATGGTTGAAGGGAAATGAATAGCCTTGAATCTTGAGAATGAGAATGTAGGGATTGTGAATCTCTTTTGGATGTTCCTGCTAGAAAGGCTAACTCGGGAGTACCTACTGATGGAAAGGGGGTCTCTAAATAATCACGAGCAAAGACGCGTACAAGTGAAAGTCAGGTAATTATTGAGCGTAAATTAGAGCACAAGCTAAAGCAAGGAAATTTTCTTAAAATAAATGATGCCTTTAATATTTGCTAAAAGGATATCTATTTCGAAATCGAAGTCGCTACATATTTTGTTTGAGCACATATTATTACAAATAGCACAGAATAGATGATGATATACGTAGAGCATATACTTTGGTATTGTACTAACTCAACTAAATAGGTGAACACATCTATGTACAAATTAATCTTACTACATATCTTTTAAGAAAATAAAAATTAAAAGCAACGCTTAGACTATTCATAAAACATTAGACAAGTGAAAGTTCTAACCTTGTTATACGATTAGTATAAAGAGTTCTTGAAATTGAATTATCCAACTATTAATAAAGTACACTAAATTTCAAGTACATCAGTAATTATCATACAATATAATTTGAGCATTTTAGAAGAAAAAAATAATTCCGAAATTATATATACAGTTCCGTAGTAAAATAAAAAGTTTTGCCTTAGTTATTTGATTTGTTCAAACTTTTAGTTTTGATTAGCTATTATCACTTTTTTGGTTTGGTCTAAAAAGAATGTTACTTTCTATATTTTTGATAACATTCTATATTCAACATTCAATATCATTTATTCAATTCTCCCTCTTTTCGCTTATCTAAAATGTAATAATAACACCAAATATAGTGTTTGTCTCTTGTCCTTAACTAATTTATTCCTCCAATTTAAAATATTTTCATAAACATTTTTATGAAATATAATCCAACAAGAGAGTAATCAAAATATTTTTTTTTTAAAAAAAAAAGATGTTCAAAAACAAGTCAATATATATCTGAATTTCCCTCATCTTATGGCATCTTATATAGTAAAACAAATCTGATGCTATTTATGGATAATTTCCTTATGTGCACTGGTGCAAACTTTATAAGTTGACAAGTGACTATTTAATCCATCCATCTTTATTTATCCAGTATTTTAAAAATAAATATTCAACGATACTTGTTCATTGTGAAAAAAAAAAGCATAGTTTATATTATAAATTATTAATCATTTCATATGACGTCTGTTAAATAAATTGTTAAGTAAATAACAGATAAATAAAAATGAATTTGGAAGTGATAAGCAATGAAAAATTGTACAGAAGTAACTCAAATGGTAATTGGAATTGAAATGGAAGAGACACATCCATATATATATATATATATATATATATGAATAAAGACCAAGCTACAAAACTGAAAGTGATGCTACAGATACACGATAGACATTAAATGAAAAGTAGAAAGGACTGAATATCTCACTTTTCTATTTAAATAAAATAATTTTTCAATTGTTATATGTTTCTCCTGTTAGAAATTGAAATGGAAGAAACACATCCATATATATATACTACTAGGTTCTGAATGGCCATGCATATATTATGTTTTGTGTTAATTTATTTGACATAAATAAAATTAAATAATTAATTATATTTTTAATATGTTTTAAGATTTTTTAAGTGGTTAGCTATTGTAATCTATAATACTTTTTTCGACATTGTAATTCACTATTTTAAATTATTTGCTATTGTAATTTATAATACTATTCTTGTTCAAACTTTTGTGTTATTGATAGTCAATTTATATTTTAAAAGTAATTTAATTTTTTAATTATTGTAATTTATAATATGTTTTTCAATACAATTTAAGCGACACTGACATAATTTCGAGAATCAATCAAATATCACTATTGCAGTAGCGAAACCGACACGTCTTGAATGACACATAATAACTAATTAGAAGTGATATAACAAAATTGCTATAAAAAACGTTTGTGAAGATTTTGTAAGTAGGGTCTCATATAAGATGTCAAATTAATTTAAAGCATCAAGAGTTAATTTATCATTTTATATTTATTTTACCCATTTTAATTAAATATTATTAATTTTTAAATATTTAGATAACTTATATAATTACTCGAGAGTAATATAGTGAAATTATGATTGTTGCAGCTGAAGCAGACTTGTCATTATATTTGTTTTACTTTTTTTAGAATTAAATTTTATTATTTTTTTAATACTTAAATGTCATATAATAATTAATTAAGGGTGATATTTGTCACACCCCTTTTTAGCACTCGCTCGAGGGTCGAGTTGAAGGGTTTTTCCAATTAAAGTGACGGTATTGAATAGGGATTAATTTTTATCACTTTTAGAGTCGCCACTCGGAATTGAGTTATGGTGTTCCAAGTCACGTTTTTTCTTGAATCCCCAATCAAACGGAAATGACTCTTATTTGGTCTGCGAAAACAGAAAATGGGTAAGGAATTCTGTTGATCGAGGGAAAGGTGTGAGGCACCCCTCGAATCCCGTGGTTCTAGCACGGTCGCTTTTATTGACTTATCTTAACTTAAACTATTTTGATAAATTACAAAATTTCCTAACACATTCTTTTTTTGGCTTTTTTTTTTCTTCTATTCCTGTACAGGTAGGTGCATACATTTACAAGGAAAGATGTCATGGTAGATACTTTTGAAGACTCTCTTTTAATTTTGGAGTGTAACTGGCTTTGATACAAAAGAATCCATACCATTTGCATAACACTCTTCTGCACTTTCCGATAATGCATTCCATGACGAAAAATAAAAATAAAAAAAAAACCTTTATTCTTAACATGTCATATTTTTCATTTCATTCATTTTTTTTTTTTTGCATGCATGCATGCATGCATTCATGAATCATTAATTGTGATCTCTAACATAGTTACATACTAAATGCATGTCAACTAACACAATTTTACATATTAAAACACCAATAACTTTTAATAATTATCTCATTTAAAATTTTAAACCAATCTAATCAATCGTAAATTTTTTTTACAACAAGTAAATTATAAATAGAGACGTAAAACGTGAATTACATAAAGAAATGACAAAACTATACATTTAAATAATAATATAAAATATATGGAAATAACTTCATTCATGCTTCGATTCCATAACGTAACTTATAAAATAAATTGTACGAGATGAGATAAAAACCTGTACGACAAATGAAATCAAGTATCGAAGCAAGATATTTTCACCAACAACTTGAACGGAAACCCAACCTCAATTCTCCAAATTAAAAGAACTTTCTTCCTAGTTGTTTCTCTTCCAATTTTGTTTTTGCCTCTTTCTTTTTCCACTAAGGCCTTTTTATTTCTTTCTCCTCCTTTTTTTTCTTTAGTGTTTTATGTGTGTGTTTATATAGGGAGTGTGTGGTCTTGAGTGAGAAAGATGTAGTGGAGGTAATGGAAAGTAGGGTAATTTTTTTTTAGTTTTTAATGGGAAAGTTAGGGGAATGTTAGAGGTAATGGGAAGTAGGGTAAATTTTTTTTTTAGTTTTAATGGGAAAGTTAGGGGAATGTTGGAAGGTAATGGGAAGTAGGGTAATTTTTTTTTAGTTTTAATGGGAAAGTTAGGGGAATGTTGGAGGTAATGGGAAGTAGGGTAAATTTTTTTTAGTTTTAATGGGAAAGTTAGGGGAATGTTGGAGGTAATGGGAAGTAGGGTAATTTTTTATTTTTTTTTAGTTTTAATGGGAAAGTTAGGGGAATGTTGGAGGTAATGGGAAGTAGGGTAATTTTTTTTTTAGTTTTAATGGGAAAGTTAGGAAGAAGGGGAAAGGTAAAAAATGAGTAGAAATTAATACTTGAGCGGACAAAATTACGTGTCTACAATATTTTAAGTGGGCATATCAAATTAATTTAAAATATCAAGAATTAATTTATATTTTATATTTTTTTTTGTTAAATATTATTAATTTCTTAACACTTAGAAGACTTATAGTAATTACTTAGAGGTGATATAGTAAATTATGATTGAAACAACTGAGGCAGATATGTCATAAATATATGTTTTACTTTTTTTAAAATTAAATTTTATTAATTATTTAATATTTAAATGTCAAATAATAATTAATTAGGAGTAATATAGTAAAATTATGAAATAAGCAGGCAGTTGGAAGCAGACGTATTGACCGTCAGCTGCCTGTTTCTAGTCACCCCACTCACGCTTGTATATAGTAAAATGTAATCTATATAATATATTAAAAGTGTGAAAACTCTTAAAAAAGTGATTTGAACTTTTTGTCCTTCATTAAAAGTCTTTGTAATAGATAAAATTATTTTTTTTACTACTTCTTTTAATATTTTAAAATTTTAAATTAACTAAACATTTTGTAATAAATCCTTCCTTATTGAAACTATATGACATAGTTAAATTTATAAAAGAAAACTAACACACAAAAAAAGGAAATTTTTTGGGCAAAACTCATGATTTCATGTGTAGTACTTATGTAGATTTGAGAATTTTTATTATTTAAGTATTATATTAAATTGTTATTGTTAGAATATTTTTGTGGATACGTGACTTGATATAGTAAGAAACAAAACATTGGCATAAATAATTTGATACCATAATTAATTTTTAAATAATTTACTTAGTAATATGATATCATAATATTTAACACTTCTGAATGGATTAGAATATTACCTTATATGAAAAAGGATTTATACAATTCTATTTAAGTACTAATATTTTAGAACAAACATTAGAAGAAACATGCTTCTTTTACTTTTATGATTGTATTTCTTATTTTTCCTTTGACTCGAGTGTATTTTTATATTCATAATCATCGTCCTTTGTCTTTCTTTATTTCATTTAATTTATAATTTTTAAGATTTTCTATGAGTTATACATATTCAATAATTTGACAATTAATTTTCTCTTATGATAATATTTCATGTTTCTCTTTCAATTGAGAAGTTTTTGATCGAAAAAGTGAACAAAAAAAACATGTGATCATCGAATAAAGTAGCCAGAAGAATCAAAGGTGCATCTCCTCATAATTTTTTTTTTTGGTGATTTGAGATAAGATAAGTTTTCTATTTTTTTTTATATATTATTGAAATTTACAATAATAAATTATGATGTATTCTTGATAGATAATTGTTAATTGAGAAGTTTTTTGTGAAATATTGATAGTATCTATGATTGAAGAGAAGATGAAGAGGACATTAATCGTAATTGGTGAAGGAGGACGATAGTCATCAAATTTAGGAGTGAGCGTAACGATAATCTTCTAGCTAAGAGTGAACATGATTATAACGACGAGGAAGAGCTATTATAACATTTATTTTAACACAATGTTGTATTTTAAATATTTTTATATAAAATTTTATTAACTTGATTGTAAGTATACTAAACTAGTATGAAAATAAAGTCCAAGGTCCAAAACTGAAAGTGAATGCTACAGCGACACAATGGGCATTAAACGAAAAATAGAAATGGCCGAATATCTCACTTTTTTATTTAAGAAATTTCAATTGCTATGCGTTGCTCTTTCACGGCTGACAAGATTAGGAAGGACTTGAAAAAGATCGTAATTTATGGAATAAGAAAAGACAAATCATAAATCAAGTAACAGTTGTAAAGGCATAAAACAAAAAAATTGTTTACTAATCAAATTGACACTTTGCTCTCAAGTCGTAGGTTTTGAACATTTGCTGGGTTTGCATGTCGTGGCAACATAGATTTTGTCTGATGCGTGGACTGAGAGGGACAGACCTGCACATGAGATATACAAGTAGTGGGTAAAATATATATGGGATTCACTTGTCCCTTTTTCTCTGTGGCACCGAAACTTTCCCCTCCATCTTTTTCTTTATCCATTCATTCATTAGGGTGCATTTGGATTTTGGTACGAGGATAATGTTTTCCTTAAAAAATAAATAATTATCTTATTTCTTTTTCATGTTTAGTTAATAACTACTATATATATTATCTCAAGAGTATCTAAGTATAATTTACACAAATATTAATGACACCCGATTCCTATTTCGATCTAGCCCCGATTTTCAGTTAGGTTTGGGGACAGAGAAATGAAACAGCGAGTAGTCAACGTCAGGATCGGCGGATCAGAATTGGAGGTTGGGATTTAGGTCGAGATTGGATCCTGATTTATACTATCTCAAAGGTGGATCATGATTTCGTGTCGAGGGCTATTCTCGAATCTAGTTTAGGGTCGAGGCGAAGTATAGGGTCTCGAGTTGATGTTCAAGATTATCGATTCAGGTCGGATTTGAGAGTCGAGTCTCGACATAGGAGTTTGGTATCTGGGATAAGAGTTGGGACTCAATCAAGGTTAGAAGTGGGGTCCCATGTCGAGTTGGTATTGAAAATCGATACCCCAAACGCGGGTCAAGGTGGAAATTAAGTTAGGGTGTGAGGTTGAAAGAGTGGTGAAATTTTTTTATAATTTTTTTTTTTTTGAAGGAAAGTATTTTTCTTAAATTTGACAAAAATAAATTGTTTGAAAAATACTTTTCAAAATATTTAAGCCAATCAAATTACAAAAAAAAATAGAACATATTTTCCTTCATATAATGTTTATAAGACATGATTTAGATTTTTTCTACCCTTTGAAGAATGACCTTTGCGAAATTTAGTTAGCCGATGTGATTAGTTCTATGCTTTTCTTTTCACGTAAAGAATTTCGAATTGATTTTTTGGGATCAATGTGCCACGCCCATAAATCTTAGCGGCTAAATGTAATTCGCCTTGTCGCACTTTAATTTAATATTTCTTCTGACATTTTCTCTGCTTTATCGATCCCTATAGAAATTTTGCCTTTTCTTTTTAGCGTTTCACTTTTTTTTGAATTTCTTATTTTTTTTCTTCAAAAGTAGTGCCTCTTTTAATCGTATATTATATATGGAAATTTATATATATATGTAAAATATACATAATACTATA
Source organism: Capsicum baccatum var. pendulum (assembly GCA_030864225.1). NCBI lineage: Eukaryota > Viridiplantae > Streptophyta > Magnoliopsida > Solanales > Solanaceae > Capsicum > Capsicum baccatum. The sequence continues at coordinate 2,820 of JAQZCD010000099.1, read as the reverse complement.
TTTTACGTGTATAGATTTTTTCTATATATTCTCAAAGTATATCTCTAGCTATATGTTTTTCGGAATGAAAATTATTCTCTGTCCATTAATTTCCTTATTTGTAAGAATTACTCATCATTATTCTATTTACTGAATGGAGAGCAGCTCAAAATTAATTATCAAATAAAAATTAGTTGTAGTGTAAGAATAACTCTAAATTATTTTTAAGTATATTAAAAAAAAAAATTCTATTTATACGTGTAGTTAGAAACAAAACTCTATGGAGTTGCCCTTTTATTATCAATGGAAAGAAATCGTGGGAAACAACGTGAAGCTTAAAAAATGAAAAAAAACAGATAAAGCTAAATGAAAATCGATTTTCACAATCATCGTGATATCTTGAACTCCAGTAACCACTGAGCAAATTTTAATTGTGACAACGGGGTACATTGATACTATATATATATCTATAAAATAAAATTTTAATTCTATATATACATTGTAATTTTTCGATAAAAAAGATTTGGATGAACCCCTCCAACCCATTTAACTCTGCCCTGATACTTAAGACCCGTTTGATTATAACTTTTTTCCTAGCTATCAACTTTTCACTTTATTTGGAAATTTAAAATACTACCTTTTGAACTTATAATTTGTCTTTAAACTTACCTACATATTATATCAAATATTCATGTAAAAAATATGATCAAACAGAACTTGCATCACCATAAATTTAAGTAAAGTATTTTCTGTAGAGAATTTATGGCCTAAAGACAATAACAACGACAACACTCGTGCTTTCTATGTGAGTCCGGAACCTAAATGAGCCCTGTAATGACAAAAGTGATCGATAGGAAGTGTAGAATTTAATTGGAGTGTGGTATTAGGTCTTGAAAATTATTTGAATAATAAATAATTAAGGCTTGAAGTAAAGTATTAAAAAAATATTTATCTATTTCTTACTATCTTAAAAGTGACAAATAAAAATAAAGATTAATTTTTTAACAGTGGATAAAATAAAAAAGACCTAGGTAGTATTTGTCATTTTAATTCATAAAATTGGTCATGTGTAATATTTTGTTTATATGAAATCATGTAACGCGCGCGGATACTAAGTTCGTTGACAAATTGTGATTTATTAATATGATGTCTTAGGATATTTCGGTATCTTATTTATGAATTACAGTTTGGTCATTTAGTTGGTAAGATTGTGTGAAATATTTAAATTTTTTATATAGTTTTCATAACTTATAGATTTTTTATGTTTATGAAGTAAAAAGATAAAAATTTAAAGATTTAAATTGCATGTCCAAATAAAAATTCAATTTCATATCACTAATTTAGGTCGCATATCCAAACATATCCTAGTACTAATTATTTCTTCAAGAAGTGCAAAGTCAATATTGTGGAAAGGTAAAAGAGAAGGGGGGGGGGGGGGGGGGGGGGTTAATTGTTGTGTAATTTTCAAATTTAAATATAGTACTACCAATATTTTAATACTATTCAAACATGTATGCATTCAAATTCGCTAATTTTAAATTTAATGAAAAAATAATTCAACCCTTAATGATATCGATCTAACTTCTGATCAAGTTTTAAGCATAGTTCATGAATTAATTTAAAATATATAAATACATGTTGTCAAAATATAAGTTAATATATTGAGGTTAGTAGGAAAGAGTGTGTTCTTATTAGTAGGACGAGTAATTTGTTGTACACAATTTGTGCTAATAGTTGTGATGTTATGGTTGTAGGGTCTTGTGTTCTTGAAGTTTTGGTAACATTTGTTGTTTCAGATAGATCGAATATAGAATTACCTAAAGACAGTCTTGTTTATATTATTATATGTTATTTTTGTTACTATCTATTATTTGTAGTGCTTACATTATGTCTTTTTTTCTAGACTTCTTTTATCATGAATCGAGTGTCCATCGAAAACAACCTCTCTTTATTACTTTGTGAAAATATAATGGATATATTGTTGTTCTAAATTTACATATTGAAAAGACTAGGTAATTAATCCGTCATTTTTAATTATCTTGTTAGCTGATGATGACACTGCAATTCCAAAAGTTAATTTATCCTATTTACCTAAAGAAGTTAATAACTCATGTTTGTTAATTTGTATTTTCTTTTTTGGGTGACTTATTCTTTGTGTGACGTAAATTTTGATAAACATTTTAAAATATAATTTTCATCATATTATTTTGAGAAAATTTGTAATCTATGCTACTTTTTCTATAATTTTTTATTACTTATATTTTAATTTTAAAATATCAAATTAATTTAATCTAATTTTTTTAAAAAAAAATTAGTTAAATGTGACTCCCCAACAATGAAATATAACAACAAAAAAGAAATGGAGGTAGTATGTTTATAACATACAAGTAAATTCATAATAGAATTGGATAAATTAATTATTAATTTTTTAAATTAAATAAATATTATTATATATTTATTTTTAATAATATTAATAAATATTGTTGAGACGAAAGAAAAAGTGTTATTTAAGAGAGTAATATTTTTATGAGTAAATAAGTCGTGTTTTAAAAGTGATACACAAATAAGTTTAGCGGATTAAATATATGATTTTTCAAATGGTTAAGATTAGCCAACGTTGACGTTAACGGAGGTTTTTGTTGTTTAGCGGACTAAATTAATACTAATATTCAAATTCATAAATTTGAATTTTAATAAATATAACTCTAACTCTTGACTTGGGGTGAGGCTTAAGCATGCAATCCAAAACAAACAAATTTGCTTAACTGATAGTACTTTTCTGCGCTGTCAAAAAAAACAAAATTAGTCTGCATGCTGTCAAAATTACGGATAGGTAGTAGT